>CBVK0100300977.1:0-12936 GCA_900067695.1 Picea abies
TTTTGCCATGGCACTGTCTGTTTGGTCCCAGACCAAGTACCCCAGGAGTGTACTGGGGGCCCTAGACTTATCTAGGGTCTTAGCCATCCTCGAGGAGAATGGCTCTCGCAGCTGCTTATAAATTTAACAGGGAGGATATTAGAATTAATGATTACATTAAAGATAAGTTTGAATTTGTTAGATCTAGTTAGTTGTGAGAGATGTTCTTCAACTATCAAATCCTATTTATGCATGTGTGTGATGTGTGGTTGAGAGATTCCCTCATAAATTTGTTATGTTGTTGAGAGAAAATTTCTTATATAAACATGTGCTTAATTGATTAATAAAATATAGAATTGTTGTGTGCTATATGGTTTACTAAGTGTTTGTAATATAAATATGTCATTTTAATGTTCAAAGTAGTTGTTAAAAATTTTCAGTTATAATACTTCTTAATACTTTGCATCATATTACTACCTTGTATAGTAAACTTGATCATTTTAACAACATTATTAGTTTAGAACATTTTTTGGAAATAAGTTTAAAATAACTTATCATATTTTATAATTTATTTAAGTTTTATCGATCAACGTGGTGAACATAAAAATAATGACGTGGTTCACACATTGTTGGATGTTATAACTTAAATCTTCCCAAATTGTTTGCATTGAATTATTCTTGATTTAAGACTATATAATCATATTAAACTCCATTATAGTTGTCATCAAGCACGCACTGATACACTCGTTAATACACTAACAATTGGATGGCTTCAAAACATACATGTGTCGATACACTAACAATTCATGGCTCCAATCTGGCAGCATGGATTGGCTCCAATCTGGCAGCATGGATTCATCCACGATTCCGTAAAACATAAGAATGTAATAGTGAAATAATTTAGTAATGCTTTGAATGAGTGCACTCACAAAATCTTCTCTGACTCTTACAGAGTTAATAATTTCTTAATTGTTGTTTTGTTTTAAGGTATATCTTGTTCATATTTCCTTTTAAACGTTGATATAGTGTTTTGTTTCATAATAGTATTTCCTTACCTCTCACCCAAACACACTCTCTCTCTCTATATAGAGAGTTTTATTTATAAAATATGTGTTTTTATTAGTATCACATGCCATGTGTGTTAATGCGTATAAGGTTCCTACCATATAATAGAGATGGAAATGGAAAGTGCCACATGTAAGTAAGCATGAGGGTTTCCTTACACTTGGATATGAAAAATCTCATTCTCATATTTTGCATATGCTAAATGAAATATATTTTCAATGGAGGGGTTAAATCAACATGGTTTTAGGGGCGAAAGGTGCAAGGGGTCGTTTTCGACTCCGAAGGAAACAAGATCATTGAATTCTCATGGGGTTAGGTCTTTCTTCAAACAATCAAGCAAAGATACTTGTAGTTTATATGGGACTAAATCTCATCCCAACATATAATATGGCTACAATAATTGTAATCAGCGACTTTGATTTACTTGTCAAAGGGATTTGAATAATTATAAAAAAGGCTCATCCTAGTCTTAAGCGGATCTATCAAAGAATCAAAGTCCTGGAGCAAAAATTTTAGTTGGTAAGCTATCATCATGTATATAGAACCCAAAATGGTTAGGAAAACTCCTTGAATAAGGAAGCAAATAAATTGGTTCAAGGCACTCTTAGAATCAATGAGAGATATTCACAACACTATTTACCTTATGTTCTCCATGACCCCTTACAAAAATTTGCATGACCCCTTACAAAAATTTCCATAACCCCTTACAAAAATTTCAATTATATAAAGGTATTTCTACGGTTTAAAGTAATTAATGAATTTTTTAAAAGTGAGGGTGGAGATGTGACCCCACCTCACTTCAGATCCATAGAAGAAAATGTCAACCAATTTTATGCCCCCCATAGAAACCTTCTTATACTAGAGACATGAGGTATCCTCCTCCCACCACACATGCAAAATCTAGAATGCCTACTACTTATAATCTCCACTTCATGCGATTTGACGTGACCATGTGGGAAATCTCTGTCAATTAAATCTCTACTGCAAATATTCACCCCCCTCGGCCTTGTGAGGGTCGGTATTCATTCAGGATTTTGACTACAACAAATGATCCATAACTTCCTGTGAAGTAAGCCAACCTCCTCGACCCCAACATGGAGGTGAAATTTTGGAAGCTTCTCCTGGTGAGGTGGACACATACCTTAAACTTAATTAAGGATATTCATATGCAGTGTCAAGTTCTATTTTTGTTATCTTCCTATGTAGCAATCTGTCCCTGTCAAATTTATAGTAGCTTTGAGATGTATTTGAGAAATATCAAGAACAACTGGGACATATGTAATATTTTTTTTGCGACGAGCTATTGGTCATTTTGAACTACTATATCTCAAGGCTATTTTTTCCATAGTGCAACCCCGCTTTTAATAAAATATTTAACCCTTTCTGTAAAAGAAACAAATCAACATGTTTTTGTTGACCACCTTGCAACTAGGGTGATGTCAGGCATTGCCCTAACCCCCTTCCATATAACGAATTAATTTAGTTTTAAAAAATTAACTTTTGATTTAGTTTTAAAATATTATTTTGTTTGTATTTTAATTTTAAATTTTTAAATTTTAGTTTAGTTTAGTTTTTTTTTTTTATTCAAATTTTTTTTTAGGTTTTTTAATATAGATAAATTTAAAATTGTACTTTTTTTTATGAACGTACTTTAGTTTTAATTTTTTTTTACATTTAATATTTAAAAATTGTGTTTTAGTTAATTTTTTTTTCAATTTATTATTCTATTTTAATTTTGGATTATTATATGGTTTTTTAATTTTTTTATAAAAAGTTTTGACTTTTCATGTTTTTTTTTTTCCAATTTTAGTGTTTTAAATTTAGAGCTTAAAGGGTAAATTTTTTTTCCAAAAAAAATAGTTTTTATTCTCTTTTTTAATTCATTTTTTTTATATATTTTTTTTAATTAAAAATGGGGATTTGTACTTTTTGTCAACAAAAAAATGTTCTTTTTTCTTTATTTCTAAAATATTTTTTTCTTTAAAAAATAGGAATTTATTTAGGGTGGAGTTTCCACTTGAAATGTTGGATGTTTCAAAAACTCTATAGAGAGTTTTATTTCCATAATTATAAACAACATTCTTTATGGGTGTGTTTTTTTTTCGATTTAATTATTTTTCTAATGTAAAATATTAAAAAAATAAAATTAGTTAATAAATAAATTATCAAGCAATAACACTTTAAGATTTAGGAATTCATTTTCAGTTTTTTATTTGCGGCAGTGTTAGTGGTCAAGGCCACAGTTTCAATTATGTCATAGTTTTAACTCCAAAAAAAAAAAGTGGCACTACTAGTAGCATCACTTCTCAATTCAAGGGTCAATTTCAGGGTTTTGTTCGCAATTTCAAGGGTGCAATTTCAAACAAGTTGTAATTTTAACCACCTCCCCCCAAAATGGTGCTATTAGTAGAACCACTTTTTGAAACACATGTAAAAATAGCCACTCTAAAAAAATGAGAACTTTGGAGAGTTCTCATTAAGTTGGTAACTTTGTTAACAAGGAAAAAATTGTAGATTGTTTTTAGCTAAAAAGTTTAGTGGATCCAATGAGAATAATTGGAACGAGTTGAGAATATTTGGAACGAGTTTGTACTTTTATGGTTAACATTTTCACTAATATCTAACCTGTAAAATAATTTGAATCATTGCATTAGTGATCAAAACACATTTTTTATTCCAAATTGATTGAATATGTGTGACCAACTTGTAAGAATTGTGAGGTATAACAAGATTTCTTTGCATGTCCCCGTCCTTCTTGATGATAATGTAATACCTAATATGGACAAGGGGTTGAGGATGGCAGAAGTGATATTGTGTTTTGTTGAGGTTATTTTTGAACTTGTTTTAGGAATCATTGTAGGAACTATGTCTGTGACACGAGACATTCTCACATTGCAAAGACATGTATGATTCACGTTGTTGAAAACACCACTATGAGTTTCATATGATTTTTTATCTACACTAATTGTAAAAAACCAACTCTAATTGGTTTCTTGAAATTAAGCACCTTTATAAACAATGCAAGGTTGATAAAATCTGACAGAGGTTCATTGTTTTAATTTAGATTCTTAATCATTGGAGATGGAATTCTTACACTATACTCTCTTCTCCAAGGTTTGCGGTGCCTTTCGAGCCTGTATATATGTGCAACATTCTGTTGAGAAATCCACTGGTGTGGGTGATACTTTGTTGTGATCAAGTATGCCCATCTGAGTGCCTGTTTTAATATTTTTCACCATGAGAGAGGTCCCATAGATACTGTAAGGATTCATGAGCACACAAATAATAAAAAGTTCTCTAATGTTTTATAAAGCCTAGGTACGGGTAGAGTTGGTCTCTATTTCATCGATTCTTTGTTCTTTTCATATGAGGTGGTATGATCCAGGTGGATGCAAAGATTGTGGGAAATGGAAATCTCCATTGGAGGGATACCAATGGAGCCACTCAGGTCGATGACATGGGAGGTCAAATCTCGATAGACAACAAGGGAACATGTGGATAAGAGGATAGGTGGATAGGTGACGAGGTAGGTGGTATCAATTGATAGGTTTTGGGAAAAACTATCCCATATACATTCCTTTAGCATAACTAGCATACCCCCTACACAGGAGAATGAAAATGACGAAGTAATTTGGAGATGCTCTCATTTAAATAAAAGATAAAAAAAATTAAAGAGCATTTTTAAGGTTGACTGTTCCTTCATATCATGTTAACTTAGATTAAAAATTTAATTATTCCATTGCTTTGAAATCCATGATATCAGCAAGATAAATTTAAGACATTAGATGTTTGTTTTAAAAATCCACATCATTTCAAATTGCAAATAACTTTATAATTTGAATTGTTATAATGATAACAATTTTTTTATTTTTTAATCAATTAAGAAAAACATAAAATTAAGATAAAGGTCCATGTTGTCACTGAAAAATTGCTCAGACAATGGTTGAAGACAATACTAGCACAACAAATTAATCAAAACATCTCAAGCATTTACAGAACCTGTTCAACAAGCAAAACTATGCAAATGTTCATTGAATTTCAACAAAAAGTTCCTAAGGCTTACTCGAGCACATCCGCATGAGCCAACGAAAAATTGAATGTGCACATTGCATAGACCACATGACTGCCTCCACAAGAACCCACGTGGATGTGGAAACAACACATCAATAAAGGGCCCATACATGCCCACATGTGCACAATATTAGGATAGTTTCAAATTTCTAGAGAAAACAACCTAGGAAGTTTAAAGATTTTTGTAAAGGCCCATACATGCTCACATGTCTACAATCTAGGATAGCTTCAAAGACTTCTTAGATTAGAGAACATTCTAGGGAGATTAAGGATCAATAGTAAGGACTCACATGTCCACCATGCTAGATACCTAGGGATTTGTCATTTTCTGCAAGGGTTGTTTGTGAAATCTAGTAAGTTAAAAGTAAGCAACAATTTTAAAGGACCAAGTGATGTCCACATGCCAAAATTTTCTTACTTAACTTATTTAAAATTCATCACTCAATTTCACTTATTTCACACATCATCACATAGTTAAGAGGTGTTTTTTCAGATACTTGAAACTGTAATATGCTCTTCTCCTCATGCCCATAAGTGATCGGGGAGAATCGGAAGGGATTAACTTGTTTGAAAAAATAGTTTCCTCACAACCCTCTTAATCAACGAAGTTGGCCCATGACTCCAAATTCACAGCCCACTTTCACATCTTAAAAGAAACCATAATCAACACATTTTCTAACCTCCACAAGAGGAACACCAAAAGAAAATTGTAGTCTAAGTTATGATTTTAGAGACAAGTATCCAAACAACTCCCCAGAAACCTTTTCTAATTGAAACATAGAAAGTTGCGAAATAGGGTACCAAAATCATCCTAATCAAGTATTCCTACACCATAAGGCAAGGAGACACCTGTGAAGGGTCAAAGGCCGACGTCTAGTTTTTTTGTGCATGCCTCCTTAGGTCACCCAACCCTTGGAAAGAATCCATCCTATGATCGATTTTTTAGGCCAAAAATATAAATGTTGTGCTTGATCGAGGTGACTTAGTGGCCAAAATCTAGGTTTTATCTACCCAAGCTGGTGGCTGTTGGCTACAATCGCATCTCAGTTATATTTTGAACAATTGTTTGAAAATATCACTAGTACTTTCGCGATATGACCCCTTCACCCCTCATTATAACTGATTGTTCATCTCTTCACTAGTATCTCCTCAAGTGGGTTGTAGCTCCACTATCGAGTTCTTTTTTGGAGGTCAAGTGTTATTTGAGAGGAAGGAAATTATGTCGGATAGGAAATGTGCATTCTTTTTTGATATTCCCCCGCGTGGAGTCATAAAAACCAAACAAACTACTAGTTACATTGTTGTGTTGTGTATGATTGTCACCATTTTATTACATGCAGTTTATGGATACATTGTTTCGGTAATTTGTAAAGAACTTATTCTATCATTTCTTCTCATTATTACTATCACACATCCACACATAGTCTAGAATCATAGGGGAACCACAAAATCCCTATCATTCTATATGTTTGAAAAACCTCCCCCCAATTTTGGGAGGTATCCCACACTTAGCCGATACATCAGTACAACCAGTGCACTCACTAGTGAGTGCCAATTTTTTAGGATTATATTTTCTTGGGTCTACCTCACTAGGAACCACTATTTAGAACAATTCACCCATGTAGTAGCCCTTCCTCTTCAAGAATTGGATCACCAACCACCATGACAGGACCACAAAATCTAACATATATAACCCCATCCTCTTCTTCCCAATTAGGACAAACTTGGGCCCCCTATCCTAGTTATATTGTCCATCCAACACACATAAGGAGTAAGAAGAGAAACACCTACTATCAATGCCCATGGAATGGAGGCAATGCTTGTACATATGGGGGCACTCATAATTCCCACCAGAACTATAATCAAACCAAGCATAGATATACCAGCCATACATGGACTAATCACCCTTGCCCATTTTGTGAGCTCTATGGTCACCCAGCCCATCAGTGGCTTGAAATCACTCCAGAGCTAGTCCAATCAGTTCGTTTGGAGTGCACACAACACAATAAACTTAGTAGTTCTCCTTACACTACTTCGATGTTCCCCCTCTCCCAACATGCACCCATTACTCCATCGGGTGATGTTCCATGCACCTTGACATCATTTGTTACCCCTCACATGGGTAATACCCCCTCACACTGAATCTACCTCATGACTGATGCTCAGTCATGTAGACTTGTGGGTACCCTTTCCACCTCTAGTGCCAAAATGTCTACTAGACCCTATCCTTGTCAGAAAAATGGAAGTGTATACCAACACCCATCAAGGGCATTGGGATCAACTTATACAAGAATTAATTCCATCTTCTACCCCATTTGAAATACAGGCCATCGTTAACACCTTTATAGTTTCTTGGTGTATTATAGACGATGGGGTATCCTCATGCATTATGTCCTCATTAGCTTGGAAACAACTAGGATCCCCTACTCTTATTGCATCGACGACTGAGTTAAGATCCTTTGATGGTAGACTTTTCTCCTCCCTAGGAATCTTACCTAATATCCCCATTGATCTAGGTGGTAAGACAATTTTGATCAATGTTGTTGTCATGGATGGTCCGGTGGATTACAATATTCTCATGGGCCATGATTTCATCTATTCCATGAGTGTTGTGGTGTATTCACTTTTTGAGTCGTGATATTCCTACATGAGGGATGCATCATCACAATAGATCAACTCTCCTACACTGACCCCCCTCCATGAGATTCTCAGAATAATATCTCACATCATGTTTCTGACATTGATTCCATGCACTATGTGTCCACTGCCACTAGTCATGCAACATCCACTCCCCTTACAAATGAGCCCATGCCTCTAGAACCACCTCCTCACCACTTGGGCTTGGAGGATGGGTGGATTCATTCATCCTTGGGGTAATCCATGCATGTTTCTTCCCCAAAACCCAAAAGAAACCATGAACTCTCAACTACATTCTTCCCAGAAGATGAATATTTATTTGAGTCCACTACTTCTTTCAGTTATTCTAGTGATAACCTCCATCTAGTTTCTCCTATCCACTACTAGAAGGGTCCTAACAATTCAAGTGGTGCACCCTATAATATTATCTCCCTTGATACGATCATTCCTCCCTCTCAAATAAGATCATCTCTTCTCACTGATAGGGATATTAGGGACTCTAGTTCCATGATGACCAATCATGCCCATATAGGATATGTTTCCACACAGTTTAAAGTCCCAAACCTCCCTAGGGATATTACACAAAATGGTGGATCTGATACATTATTTTAGATCCTTTTTGGGGGATGCTCAACTTTAAACTTCCTACTATTTTACCTTTGGTCCATAATCTTAGGTATTTGGAAACAACCCTTCCCCCAGTCCTTATATGATAATATAGGGGGCAGTACCACTTCTCGCTTTGGTCTCATAATACCTAGCTCTCGACACAACACCAACCCACAATATACCCTTCATGGGAACCATTACAGCACCACCTTGTGTCCAGTTCCCCCATAAATCATGTGATTACAAGCCACATGGCCTAATTAGAATGATCCACCAAGACAGTTTCATTACTTCTTGTGGAAAGGCCCCCTTAGCCTTGTTCATTTTCAGTTCCCCCCATATGGAAATGTGGCCTCCCTTAGGGAGTGCCTTGTTTGGGAACCCATAGTTCCCTCACCTCCTTCAAGGAGTGCCTTTTTCAAGAACCCATTGTTCTGTGGCCTCCATTAGGGGGGGGATTGTCTGGGAACTCATTATTCCATGACCTCCTTCAAGGAGTCCCTTTTTCATGAACTCATTTCTTTACGAACCCCACTTAGGGAGTGCCTTTTTAGGGAACCCATGGTTCCCTAGCCTCCTTCAGGGAGTGCCTTTTCTAAGAACCCATTGTTTTGTGGCCTCCTTCAAGGAGTTCCTTTTCTAGAAACCCATCATTCCTTGGCCTCCCTTAGGGAAGGCCTTTTTCGGGAACCCACGGTTCCCTAGATTCCTTCAAGGAGTGCCTTTTTTTAGGAACCCATCATTCCTTGGCCTCCCTTAGGGAGTTCCTTTTTTGGGAACCCATGGTTCCCTAGCCTCCTTCACGGAATTCCTTTCTCAAGAACCCATCATTCCTTGGCCTCCCTTAGGGAGTGCCTTTTTTAGGAACCCATTTTTCCTTGGCCTCCCTTAGGGAGGGCCTTGTTGGGAAACCCATGTTTCCCTAGCCTCCTTCAGGGAGTACCTTTTTTAGGAACCCATCGTTCCTTGGCCTCCACTAGGGAGGTCCTTGTTAGGGAATCCATGGTTCCCTGGCCTCCTTCAGGGAGTGCCTTTTCCAAGAACTCATTGTTCCATGGCCTCCTTCAAGGAGTCCCTTTTTTAGGAACCAATCGTTTCATTTTATTTTATTACAGGTTTACCCAAAACTGAAGGAAATATTTTCATCATGGTAGTAATGGATCAAATAACAAAGTGTGCCCATTTTGTCTCTCTTTGTCATCCTTTCAAATCAAGTACAATAGCCACAACATTCATGGAAACAATTCAAAATCTACATGGATATCATCCTCCATCCATCACATCGCCCTTGAATGGGACTGCAAAGGTTCAAGTAGTGGAGGAGCACATAGGGCACCAATAGGAGGTTCTCAAACTATTGAAGGAAAACTTGGTTATGGCACAAAATAGGATGAAACTTGGTTATGGCACAAAATAGGATGAAACAACAAGAATATCAACATTGTAGTGAAAGGGAATTTGAAGTGGGCGATTGGGTATTTATGAGGCTACAACCATAAAAAAAATGTCCCTCAAGCAACAAAAGAAGGAAATAAATTAACACCCAAATATTATGGCCCCTATAAGGTTTTTCAAAGGATTGGAAGTATGGCTTACAAATTGGAGTTTCCCCATCTTCACATGTACATCGAGTCTTCCATGTTTCTTTCTTAAATAAATTAATCAGAAAAAATATCACAATCCAAACTATTTTACTAGATATTTATGAAGAAGGGAAAAACATACTAGAAGTAGAAACAATGCTTGAAATAAGGATTAAGAAGATGAGGAATCGAGCAATTACTGAGTAACTCGTCAAATGGAAGAACCTACCAATGAAAGAGATGACATGGGAAGATGAGCTCTTCATGTAGAAACACCTGCAGTTAGTCAAGTGTTGAGGAAAACACTTGTTTGAAGGGGGTGGAGGGCATGTTAAGTTATAGAAAAATCCCCATGTTAAGTATAAAACCACTTATTAATCACTAGATATTGAATTATTACATTTATAGTGTTATATTTCTATGTAGTCTAGAACCCTTCATTGTACCCTTTCATTATAATTATACCCTTTGTCTCTATCTCTCTCTCTCTCACACACACACACACCAAGGAGACCTAGACTTAGGATCATAATATCTCATATATCATATTTTCATCTCATAACGACCATCCTTGTACCCACATGTGTGTCTTTTTTATCATATGCTCCCTCTATGATTTCCTCTACCTTAGTAAAAGAAGAATTGTAACCAATTGAAACCATGTGAGATGTGAAACTGCCTTCTGGATCAAAACCCTTACATGCTTCAGCTTCATTCATATGGAAAGAATCAAAGTATCCACCCATCTCAACCACGTTATATGAACTTTTCATTAAAATACCAACCATCTCAAAAGGCACAAGAATGAATTGCCATTTTTTTCTTTTTATCGAAGAAAGTAGACCACAGTTTGTACTGTCTACATAGCTCAAAAATGAAAAATATATCACATACAAAATGAGGAAGGAGGAAGGGTTTCCATTAAAAACCAAAATGTCTTATGTATGTGAATTTTTCCTTGAATATACATACTCCTTTTCCAACAAGAAATTTTACAGCTACTTCTATGAGCTTGTCTGGTTCCATCCTTGTAAGCATACATGTGAATTCCATAACAAAGGAATCTTGAATTTTATAAAAATGAAAAGTTTCCTTATGTCTCCATAACATGGGATACCAAAATTGAGTTGGGTCCTCATTGCCCCTTGGGGGCATACACTCAAATGTATTGCAGCAAATTAGAAAAAAAAGAAAAGATAAGAGATCATGAAGAACCTCTTGGTCTGAATGAGATTTGAAAGCTAGTGGGAAATCTCATTAGAGATAATTTGGGCCTAGTTGAAAATCACCCTTACTCATACACATAAGTGAAGAATATACATGACATACCTAGGGATATAGGTAGTTGATTCATGACCAACCAAGTGTGCAAAGAGCCATGAAAAATCCTTATATAGTTGGGATAACATGCATATGTTAATCTGGGTGGGATTAGCCAGCCCACCAAAGGGTTGAACCAAAATATCCTTGAGCAAATTTATCCCGCCATCTTGAGCATCCAAGAAAGAATCTATTTTAGAGAGTCTAAGGACTCTATCTAGTACTGTAAGTCACAACATATTTCTAAAAGTATTTGGAGTAAATGGGATATGCATATTTCCACTTCCCTTTACCTCGACCAATCTAAGCTTGGAATCGAACCTATTAGCACACCATAATACTATTGAGATCATTTCCCGTTTCTGGGTTTTTCCTTCCCCGCTCTATTTTCCCAACTTTTTTTTTTCCATTTATTTTCCCTCTTCTAAACCTCCCCTTGTTTCCCTCTTTCTTTTATCCCTTCTTCTCTCCCTTTATAGTTACCATACTTAGTCATTTTTTAGAGATCATGGGTTGGTCGACCTTCATCTCCATCCATTTTCCCATATCATAAGTCCACTGGTGGGTTGGCGGACCTTCATCTCCATCCATTTTCCCATCTCTATTTTCCCAACTTTTGTTTTTCCATTTCTTTTCCCTCTTCTACACCTCCTCTTGTTTCCCTCTTTCTTTTATCCCTTCTTCTCTCCCTTTCTAGTTACCATACTTAGTCATTTTTCAGTGATTGCGGGTTTGCAGGTTGGTGGACCTTCATCTCTATCCATTTTCCCACATCATAAGTCCACTGCTACACTACAATTAGCCATTTTTTCAACTTCATGGGTTCGTGGGTTCGAGCCCTCATGTTGTTCCCAAAATGAGGGCTAACTGATCTCCACTTTTCACCCAAAGTTTCATGATATACATTTTGACCATCATATTTCTCGCGGGTGTCGAGCCCCCAAGTATTTTATTCCTTCTACATCCATTTTTGACTGACCTCCTTTCTACACTTAACATATTTTTTTATCATCCATAATCATAGGTTGGCGGGTTCCCAAGTTGGTGGGTTCACGAAAAGATCCATATTCAAATTTTCTCTTGTCAGTACCCACCATCCTCTTGATTTTACCAATATGCATTAAGTATTGTTTAATGCTAAAAATTGTTGTGCAGGCTCCGACAATATCATCATTAATGGTGAAAGGCTCGAGGAATTCTCATTAAATTGAATTAATTCCCCATTTTCCAAGGGATTATATTATCATCATCTCTCTGAAAAGATTTACTTGAATTCATTATCCAACTGAAGAACTACTATCGTCAACCTATGGGAGAATTAGCTAGACAACAATTTCGCGGTGATACTTTAAATATATTTGTTTGCGAAGACCATAACTTTTAGTGGTCAAGAACGTATTCATATTACTCCTATCCTCCTGCACATAAAGACGTAATTTTGGCATCTGGAATCGCTCACGCTGGGTGTGTTACTTGTTTTCACCCTATAAGTTATAGGATCAACTGGTGACTAGGATATTATCTTTCTTTAGTGTTTTTTGTTGACAAATGATTTTTCATTCTGCAAATAAAAAGAAAAAGGAAAAGAAAAGAGGGCATAAAGAATTCAATAAAATCCCCATGCAATAATAGTGACTTGGTCCATACCTTTCAAGCATGGCCAAGTTCTTTT
>CBVK0100300978.1:0-12935 GCA_900067695.1 Picea abies
AACATATTAGATATCATTTTTGGGATTAATTGTGTAGAGTAAGTCATTAATCTATGACCCATATCCATGAGTATTAGTCGCAACTGACCAATAATTCTCATGATTTGAATATTGAACATATTTATTTTTTGATGGTGAACAAAATCAGATACATGCAGGCTCTTTAATTACTCTTCACCTGGTAGCTTCATTGTAATTCTCCTGGCGGCTCCATGATCTAAAAATTCCACTATGACCTTCACTAGTGATTACATTGTGATTCCAATCAGATTTCAAGACTCCAATGGTAAGCGAGCCATGTTGACAAAAATGGATAATTGTTTCAAAATGATCAGGTATCAAATGGAAATCTTTTTTCAAGAATTTTTTTGTTTGTTATTTGGTTCTTTCCAGCTATTTCTTTTACAATTGAAAAAAAAATTTGCTATTTTTCAAAGGATCATAAGTTTAAAGCCTCATCTCTTTCCTCTGAAAAAGAAATCTTGATTTCCTCTTGTATTCCTCAAGCATAAAATTTTGGTCCAGTGTTGTCCTCTGAAAGTAATGATAAGACTCTTATATCAATGTCTTTTGAGAGATTTCTTGATCAAAAAGCACAAATTCAAATTCTTTCTGAGAATATTCATGCTTGTACATCAGTTGGGAATGAAAATAATATGTCAATTCCTTCAGTCTCTCATATACTTTGTGATCGACCTGCAAATATTCATCCTCGGGCTTTAAACAAGTATAAACCTCTCAAACTGGCATTAGTTCTTCATGATCTACCTCCTAAATTTTTTAGATATATTCCTTTATTCAATGGAGAAGATGATGTTACAGCAGAAAAGCGCATGGCAGCCTTTGAACATTTCACAGATTGATTAGATATTCAACATGAATATGTTTTTATGAGGTTATTCACCCAGTCATTAGTAGGAGAAGTGAAAAGATGGTTTAGAAACTTAACAACTAAATCAATTACTTCTTGGACTGACTTTTAAAATGTTTTCCTATACAAATGGGTTGAGAGAAAATCTCATCATCAATATATTTCTGATTTTTATGTTGTAAGAAGAAGGAACAGTGAAACAATTATGAAATTCAATAGAAGATTTGAAAGTTTATATCACAATTTACTTGTTGAAATTCATCCTTCTGAAGTTGTTGCCAAGGTATATTATATACTAGCACATCATCCTGATTTATCCTTTTACCTAAGAGAAAGGAAATATTCTACTTTGGAACAAGTGTTTATACATGTTGAATAAATTGAAAACAATCTATGGGCTTGTGGGATGTTGCATGATCAAGTAGAGGAGAATCTGAATAGAAGAGAGCAAAAAGAATAATATGAACATGAAGAATTAGACATGCATATTTCAGATCAGCAATAGGTAAATGATTGTGAAATTTATTTTTGCATTCATTTCTTGAGTGATTTTCATAGTGAGAAAAATGAATTTACTAATTATGAATCTCAACAAGAGAGTTGCTATGAGTATATTAAAAAAAAAAGTCAGTATGATCAAAAACAAATTTATTTATCTTTATATTTAGAGAGCTTAAATATGCATCAGCCTATAAATGATAGATATGACTCATAAGCAGATTTTAATAGAGAAAATGAAAAGATTTCCAAAACATCATCTTTAACCATTTTTTATGTTGAGGTAGTCTATGATGAATATAGGATTTTGATGAGGAAACAATGAGATTTAAAGAAATGAGTTTTTTTATTATCATATTCTGAATTTTTTAAAGAACACACATATGATAGTGATGATAAGCAAATTGATTATGTTGATTTTGAAATTTATGAAAAAAGAAGTCAACATATTGTCTCTTGCCTCTTCCTCATTTGATATACACATGAAAGAACCTTATTTTATCAAGAAAGCAGATATTGTGCAACAACAATTTTGGGAACAGAAGGAGGAAGCTTCTCAGAATTTTCAAGATTTTGTTGAAGTCTATTTGAAGGTTTTTATTATTTCAAATAAAATCAATTCATCATTACTTCACTGTGAGTGTGGGGTTCAGTTTTATGATGAGTCACAAATAGATATATTGTTTCCTTTGATATTTAAGGACTTAGAACTTAATGATCATAAACAAAAATCACTTGGAGATGCATGAGTGGAACAATCTTATCTCACTAGAAGAACAGAGATCTTGAGAAAGGAGTTTAGTCTTTTGAACAAGTACAACAATCATACAAATAATCAGGTACTCATTTCTTATCAGTATGAAGATACTTTAGCAGTCTTCTTGGAGTCATCAGGTAATGAGAGTTTTTCATCATTCTTTCACTGTAAATATGTATATAAATTGCATGGTAAGTTTCCCATCACTCCTCAGCTACAATAATTATTCTTGTTTTTCTTAGTCATTTGTAGTAAGAGAGTTTATAATTTAATTAATAAAATGCTTACTTGATATAATTGGAAGTTTTCTTATACATGACCAAGTTAAGTTCACCTGGATTAAGTACGAAGCTTGTATATAAATAAATTTGTAGTTTGATGTATCATTTCAATTTTCAGTAGAATGCTTTATTTCAATTTTACAGTGGTTGTTTTCAATTTGTGTACAGGTTTTAGGTATCAAGACAAAATAAGGATCATTTTGATAGGAAAGAAAAAACAAATAAATTTGGTCCATGAAGATGTGCTTGGATTGCCTATAAATGGGAAATTCTTAAAGCATTTTATTTATTAAATTTTCATTCATTTTCTTTGTAGATATCTGTAATTTTATTTCATTTTCAAACCATGATTGGGTTAAGAACTCATCTTTATGAATTACAATCCAATTGAGGTTCTTTGAGTGATTTTATTTTAAGAATAATAAGCTTCTTCAAACTAATTATTTTTTATAGTTGAAGAAGCCAAGTTTGGTTTGTTTTGTTAGTTAATTAAAATTTGATTTTCTGGATAATATGAATAAAATTTGTAATAGTGATGTTACTAAGTATCCTAATTTGTTTTGAATAAATAAAGATTAAGTCTTTATTTCTTATTTAATTATATGAATCTTTATAGAAAGAATAAACCTAGTCAATAGAAGCAAACTAAGCATGTTATTTTGACAAGTTTGGTGAAGATTTTATTTATTTCTTTTTTTAAATTGAAAAAGAATGTTTAGGATAATCCTTGTAAATTTAGATTCAATAGTAGATTATAGTTGATAATTTTTCTCAATGTTAACCTTTAACATAAGAAAATTTTGAACATACAAATTTTACCTATAGGAGAAGGTATAGTTTGAACTGAAGGAAAATTAATCTCGAAGTATCCTCAAACATCCTCAAACATGTAGACAATCCTACTCTATTTTATATCTAAAATAGATATCATCCCTTGTGTTATATAACATATTGATTGCCCCCACTTCAAATGCAATAAAGTAAAATTTTAAAGACAGATGGTGAAAGGAAATTCATTAATGATTGCCCCCATCTTGTCCAACAATAGATGATGAAAGGAAATTCATAAATGATTGCCCTCATCTCAAATTAATCAAATTATAAACATGAAGTGGTGAAAGGAAATTCAATTTGGGGTACGCACATAACTTCACCGGGGCTACGTACACATGATGGTAGTGAAGCAATAAGAGTGATGTTTGTCAAGGCCGATACTACATATCTTTATCATTACTCTGTTATTAATTATTTTTTTGTAATTTTTGTGTCTTGATCTAATTAGATTTTATCTCAAATGAATCTAAATATTATTTATAACCTTTAGTTAAGATAAAATCAGTTAGAAATATGATATTTTAGTTAAATTTAGACTAATTGTTTTAGACAATTCTTGAGTAAGTTTTAATAAGGAAATTATTTCATTAGCTTTTCTTGAAATTTATTTTCAAGCACGTTTCAATCTTCGTATATTGACAACCTTATCATTTCTATATAGGGTTCAAATTCATGAGAAGAAAGTACTTAGTTTTATAGTATTTTGTGAGTAAAATTTTGATTTTAGGGAAAAATGACTCCATTGCCCAATAATAAAAGGCACTTGGTCTACGGTTCTTTAGTGCCTCACAGGGAAACACAATCCCCAGATGGAGCCTAATGTTGTAACATAGGTTAAAATTCTAATATTATAATAGACTTTGAGTTTTATTTTAGAGTTATTTACTTAGTTTTTTTTACTAGTATAGATTTTAACTTTAATATGAATTTCTTGAATTAATTCTTGATTTTCATTTTGTGTTAGAAGTTTTTTTTTTAATATAGGTTGATTTCTAAGTTTTAATTTTAGTTCACATTTTCTTTTATTTGTATAGAATTTGTTTAAAATTTCTTTGTATATAGTGTTAATTGCAATTTTTTTGAATATGTTATACATACATACAAACATACATACATACACATATATATATATAGAACCAAATCACATTTAAATGTTAAACTTTATATTAAATAGAAATAGTTGTTTTATTAAAGTTTTGAGGTATTTGAAAACTAACAATATGATATAATTGTATGCAAGTAAATTGTAATAAATGAGCAACGTTGATCAAAAGGGTGAAAAAATCACCAGTTATTGTATGATCTCGGAGTTCCTCATCAGAATCCTTAATCTCTCTATCACTCCAAAAGGTGTTCACTAACAAATTACTGAGATTCATTCGCAATTTCGTTGGGCATGCACAAGATCAATGGTCGAGAGTTAATTTCACAATATGTTATCGGACTTCCACATTTATCTACAACTCTGAAAGGTGCTTTCAAATGGACAATTGAGATGTAGACTCAGAGTCGCAGTTTCAGAGCTTTTTCAGTTTTACATCCTTGACCAATCTGAAAGGTGATCATCGATGAATTATTTAGATCCAACAGGATTGATCAATGGTAAAGAATTGAACTTAGAGTCACATTTTCAGAATCCTTGTTTCATTTGCAACTCCGGTGGGTGCCTACCGATAGATGACTCAGATGTGATCATGAACCCTTGTTAAATAAGACAGATAAATGGTCCTAATTCATTTTGAGGCTTCAAAATTTTTAAGCTAGATGATGTGTCAGTGTGCCAACACAACATTACTGAGGCCAATTAGTGACTGCCACATGTACACCTGCAAAACACCAAATATAGAGGTTAAAAACCCATGAACCAAGTGACACATGTCATGTCCTTTTGAAACATCAACACTTGTATGGATCAATGTTGAGCTGCTATGTGTCCATATGATATCCACATAACATCATTGGGGTCAAAGTCATTTATTTCTACAACACATCATATCAAGGGTCCTTATTTTTTCTAGACAACTCCAACCAACGACTCTGATTTATTTTAGAGTGCCTTTATCTTAGATAAATTTGAAGGGACACTCCAAAGGAGGATCTATATCACTTCAAAGACTCATCTGACTGATGGTCCATATTCAATCTTGGGGTCCTCCATTGCCATGATGCAATGTCAGTTTGCTAGCAGGACCGACCAATGGATGACACACGTCACATCTAGTTTCCACTTCAACACTAGTACGAACATATGTCGACCCGCCATGTGTCCTAGTTGATGTCATCAGTGACCATACCCTTTTCTTTGATGGATGCACATATAACCGACTATATAGATTCCTCTGATGGCATATTCGATGGATGATTGATATTAAGTATCAGATCTTCCCCGTTTGAGTCTTCATATTCAAAATGACTCCGAATTGAACATTAAGATGAATGTTGTAGATTGTCTTCCATCTACTCCAACAAATCGTATGGATTATTTTTGAATAATGTGTTCAGAATGAAATTCAAAATATGACCCCGAAATGATTATTCAGATGGGTGGCTTAGATTTATTCTCATACTTTATCATTATCCCAATAAATGGTCTAGATTTGATCCTGGGTATTGAAGTAAAACTTTTTGATGAAGCAATGTCTTAGAAAATTAACAGCTTCCACATGTTCAAAGGAGGTCAACTAGTAAAGCTGAATCCCATGACTTAAAATTAACATAGAAACAAGGTTATAGAGTTTTTTCTATTTGTATTTGAACCAATTATAAGGCCTTTGCCATAAAATCTGAGTAAAACAAATTCCCAGTGAATGTGGGATTAATGAAAGCGA
The DNA here is from genome assembly GCA_900067695.1 of Picea abies. Classification (NCBI taxonomy): domain Eukaryota; kingdom Viridiplantae; phylum Streptophyta; class Pinopsida; order Pinales; family Pinaceae; genus Picea; species Picea abies. The sequence continues at coordinate 6,070 of CBVK0100300978.1, forward strand.
TATCAATGGTCACAATATCTTATCGGGGTTGATTGAACATACTATGTTTCTCATGTCTGTTACAATCTTAATTTGGGCATCCAGTCAACAGAATGTAGAGGTTTCGCTTCAATGGTTGAAGAAATCTAGGGATTGTCTGATCAGGTCGACATTTTTAGAATTCAAATATATCTCTAGGATCAAATAAAAAATTCTGTTGTAATTCCTCTATATAAATATCTAGCCAAAATATTGTAAAAGTGGGAGGGGGGGAGGATATTCGCACCCTGAGAAAATACACAACTTTCAATAAAAACTATCTCTATAGAAGATAGAGAGATTTCGATTTTCATTTCTAGGGTTTCTATGCTTTTTCTCTATGTTTCCATAAACCATTCTCTTCTAATCAGTTTATCCATGCCATAGTTGTTGCAACTTGGTACAACCTCCACTGCATTAAATTACAAAAACATTATACAAGTACATAATTTCTTATGCTTTGCTGTGAGTTAAGTAAGACCTATGCTTTTATATTTTGTTTAAATTCTTCATATTTCATGAGATAGGTAAATCCTCTACTATTTCCTCTATTGGAGATGCAGTAATATTTATCAATATTGGATACATTACTCCTTTTTTCAATTATTGTTTATCTCAACTCTGCTTTCCATCCTATTTCCTCTATTGGAGATGCAGTAATATTTATCAATATTGGATACATTACTCCTTTTTTCAATTATTGTTTATCTCAACTCTGCTTTCCATCCTATTAATTTTGAAAGAAATTTATGACAAGATTAGGCCTCTTTATTTATGATTATTATTCATTAAAAGTTCAGATTCAATTAAGGGTATTAAAAAGGTCATTTTAATCAATTGAATTATTATTATGAGATGCCTTGACATTGTTCTTTGAGCCTAGAAAAATTTGAGGAACAACATATTTTTGGTGTTGTTGCTGGGGAACGGATTTGAAAGACTTATTTTTCAAAGGATCATAAGTTTAAAGCCTCATCTCTTTCCTTTGAAAAAGAAATCCCATTTTCCTCTTGTATTCCTCAAGCATAAAATTCTAGTTCGTTGTTGTCCTCTGAAAGTAATGATAATCCTCTTATATTAATGTATTTTGAGATCTTTCTTGATCAAAAAGAACAAATTTGAATTCTTTATGAGAATAGTCATTCTTGTACATCAGTTGGGAATGAAATTAATATGCCAATTCCTTTAGTCTCTCATATACTTTAGAACGACACGATTAATCGGTTTGGTGGTTAGCCCTAGATGAATGGTGGTATAATAATACCTATCACGGTGCTATCAAAATGAACCTCTTTAAGGTATTCTATTGACAACCACCCCTACTAGTGATCTCACACTTGCTAGGAATCTCTAAGGTTCAGGAAGTGGACAACTCCCTCATAGTTTATGCTAACATTTTTCATACCTTCAAAGATAATTTGGTGTTGGATAAAAATCACATGAAGCAACATGATGATAAACATCACTTTGAATGATATTTTGATGAATAGGATCAAGCACATGGTCTTCATTCAATGAACCTGTGAGATAGCTCGTGCATTCATAGGATATTAAAGAATACCCCTAATTTCACTAGATATAGATAAATACCTCTGAAAATAAATTTTTTGAACCACCTTCCCAATAAATGTTTCCAATTAAAAGAATCATATTTTTACTAGATACCCATTTTTATAACACCCAAAACCAATAAAACCCCCAATACCCTGCATCTCCCCCCAATACCTACAATATATTGAATTTATTTTTCACAATATAAAAATCCCCTTTATGAATGAACATAATAAGATATTGGTCAACAAAGTGAAACCCTCATGGAATCAAGTGTTCTTGCATCTCCAACCATGTAATCCAACCTCACTTAAGGAGAAGAGCCATTGGAAGTTAGATCTTAACTTTTATGGACCCTATACTATACTCAAATGTATAGATCCAATGAATTACAAATTGGCTTTGCCTAGCCATTCTAAACTTCACATAGTTTTTCATGTATCTCACTTGAAGAAAGTTCTTGGGCACAATTGTAGAGTTCAAACTATCCTTCTAGAACTAGACAAGGAGGGTTCCATTCGGTTTCATCCTGAGGTTGTTTTGGAAAAACATGAGAATTAACTTTGCCAACACTCTATTCAGGAACTTTCAATCCAATGGAAGAATACATAGCCTGAAGATGCTACATGGGAATCAACATATATTATCCACCAATTTCCTCATATCTAGCCTTGAGGAAAATAATGTTTTGTAAGGGGGAGGGAATGTTAGGGTCCCACACTAACTTACCTGGTTAGTAGAAAATATTGTTACTTAATGTATTGAGGGATATCTCTATTAAATAAGGTCCCATGATGTAGTAGAGTGTGAAATCAATAAATGTAAGTGGATTCATTAAAGAAGTTCCACAATTAAGTGGTTGAGGCCTTATTAATGGAGGTCCACTAGGTGGTTAGGATTTTGGTCCATTAGAAACTATATATTGTAGTAAAAGGTATGTAGTCAATTTTCAAGTGAATATTATTGTATTTAGATATATTCTCATGATGGAGGTTTCCCCTTGAAGAGGCAAGTGGCCATTGCATCTAGTTCTGAATATCAATAAATGTTTTCTTAGTACTACTATTTCTCAATTCTCTTTCTACTTATTTTCTTTCTATAGATATATTTCCTTCTATCTTGATTTGAATATTTTTTTAGCTTAAAAGTTATAAATAATGAAATAAGCTTCAACATATTTTATTCTAGTAGTTTGAGTGATTGATGTTGGCCTAGGGATTCATCACCTTGAACTTAAGAGCAAGGCCCCACTTAGAAGGTACAATTGGTGATTACAACCCTTTTATGTGTGTTTTGATTTCTTATTGTGTTGTTATTTGTTTATGTAGTTATAGATTTATAAATGCAATTTCAATTATATAGAAGGCATATATATTTTGTATTCTTCAACAATGTTTCTTGAACGACTAAAGATTCTATAGCTTAGTTCTTGAATGGTTTATTTTAGTTATTCTACTTCATTTGGAGTGAAAAAAAAAATTGTTCTAAATTTGTTGATGTGTGGTTTTAATTAATAACTTTTTTGTTAGAGGATAAACCAATTTTTCATGATCATAAGTTAAAATGTTTCATATTAGATTAGTATATCCCATAGATTACAACCTTTTGGTTTTATACACAGTGCATGCCATCTTGAAAGATTGCACTAGCGGGTTGACATATTAAATTGTACTCTTTAATTATATAGTGTTAGTATGTTGGAATTATTGATCCAATAAGGATTCATGGGTAAATGTAGTACTAAACCAACACACGAGCCTTATATATGGAATCTTTATTTTAAAAGTGAGGTATCATCACCATTTCAAGGATTGGTGCACCAAAGACGGTTCTTAGTGCTTATGAGCCATCGTCAAGCCCCAATTCCATAACACATGACAAGAATAGGGAATATTTGTCCCATGATTTCATTATTGTGCTCATTTAAAAGTATGGTGTTAGGGATGGTTCTTCTCAATCCATATTTTAGGGATAAAACCAAACTTTTTGTCATATCATTTTCCTTTAGGGATTATGCACCATGTATGGGACCTTGTGCCACCAAAAGGCATATATAAAGAATATTTGGTATGAGAGAAAGGACTTCAATGCATACTACCCTTCTAATCCCTTACACACTACACCCCATATCTCCTAACATCCCTTATATCACAATCAACCCCAAAAACAACTTGACCCTTTACCAATACCACCTTAAGAACATAATGCCCCATTATTGCAATGACCTTCTCACACACTTATTGTAACACCCTGTTTCCCCCAGTTTGTAAATATAACTATAATGGCCATGTAACACCCTGTTTCCCCCAGTTTGTAAATATAACTATAATGGCCAAGAGACTATGGAAAACTTCATATGTGTGAATGTTTGATTTCATGGGCCTTTGTATAAAAGGTCAATGAATGTAAATTATGTTATTTACTAGAAATATGGATAAGTGTCACATGACTGCTGGAAGGGGGGTGTACTAATAAATACCACGAATGCTATGAAAAGAGATGGTGAAGGGGACCATGAATGGTTGTGTTAACATTTACCAAACTAGTACCTTACTGGATTTAATTTCTCAGGACCAGAACAATCCTCTGACCCAGAAATGAATTACAGTCAGGCTAGTAGGTGGGAAGACCTCCTCAAGAGTTAATGAGGTGATAAGGTAGATCACCCATTTGTAAGGCTCCCAAACCTGACCACGGGATGGGAATTCAAGCCACACACAAGCTTGCTGAAAGAGGTAAGAAAGGAAGGTGTGGTGGGCAGAGGAAGATCTGCGAAGAGTGCAGAGACGAGAGGCGAAGCTCTCAGGTTCAAGGAAGAACTGGGAAATAAATGTTTTGGTCACAGGAAATGGCTGAGAAGGTTATGATACAAGATGATAAACGAAACTGGTCCTCCTTGCTTGGTATCATGTAAACCATTGCCAAGATCCTGCGGGAGGAGGAGACTAACCTCCGTCCCTACTGTTGCTGAGCCAAAAGAAAATATTTTGTTGCAGAGCATCATGGTCTAGCTCAAGGGTGGCTAGTGGTAATTCTGTTTAGAGTGACTGAGCCTATGGTTGGGTGGAAATAGGCACCCCTTTCAACAGTAGCTTCACATTATCTATTTCTGATAAGTATTTTCCTTGTTTTATGTGTTGAACAGGAATAATGGATGAATTCCTAGATTTATACATATGTGTATTTATAATTGTTTTCTATGTGGAATGGTTACGTTATGCACATGCTTCCTTGTCCTTGTAAACTTACACTTTCAACCAATATTATGTATTCCCATCTTAGCTCTCGAGGCTTCTTAGAACATGAGCTTGTGAGACGGTCGAGATAGAAGATATTGTGATGACCTGAACTTGTTCATCCGAAGAGGATGCCTCTTCCAGTTGCCTTTTCATGCGGCCATAATTACAGACCCAAATCCTTAACCATTCCATGGTAAAATCTCATGAAGGATAGTGAAGTGGAAGTATTAAAAGAGGAGGTCCCTTCATTTGGAATATGAGCGGATGAGATCCGTTCGAGAGAACCCATATGACCAATACCCAAAAATATTGGGCTAAGCCTAAGGAAGTTATGTCCCCTTCACTTTGAAGCTCTGGAAGTCCAGGACTTCAAAGTATGATTGACCTTACCAGCTTTATATAGGTCGAAGGTAACCGAGAGACTCGATTTCCCATAAGGCTAGTCGACGTTAGGCGGTTCCCTAGGTGGTTGGGTGAACCTATCTCGCCAACTAAACTGAGATCCAAAACCCTGAAGGTCAGAGCCGCGAAGGACCTATAACCGTAGATTGAGGGATTCCTTCGGATCCTTTTCAAGTCATTGATATATCGGTGGAGCGTGGCGCTAGACTCTTTAATTCAGAGATTGGGCACTTCGGGAGGTGAGAGGAGTTTTCATAGAAATACTCCTGAACATTGAATCCACAAGGTAACTAGAGCCATATATCTATAAGTCTACGTGACTAGATATCGATCGTGAGATCTGAGGAATGTATAAGTCCATCAGTCCCAGGTGACGAGGTGTAGTGACGCCACCCATGGTGACGTGGACCCCAGATTTACGTGCCAAGTGTCACCAAGATTCGTGTATATCATGTACCCTATAGGCCCATTAGAGCGTAACATGTTTCATCTTGACCCCTCCTACTTACAGTTCCTGATATGTGTCTGCCTAGCCAACGTGGTTGGTGAAGTGACTGAGAGTCCGGGACTTCAGGACTTCGGAGGGTTTGGGATGTAGTATGATAGAGAGACTGAATGAACCAGAGGCTGGAGCCACGTGGTGAGCTTACAAGACTTTGGAAGTTCAAAACTCTAGGTAGTCTCATTCATAGATAGTAAAGAAGCACTGAAGCACCGAATTCCTCCACAAATGATATAGAAGAAAGAGGGTAAGCCCAGCCATGGGATTGGGTGGTGGATGGTCTTCCACCATGGAGGGAGGAACTTGGAAATAACACGTGTGAGGTGGATCTACGTGGCCCTCAATCAATGAACGCTAGAAGAACATTGAAAGGTGTATCCGCCGATTTTGCACTGATGTTTGAGCATGGAGACCGTGGTTAGAAAAATCTGGATGAGCAAAGTGTGGTAGAAACCCTGAATGAAGGATTCGATCACTTAAGGAGAATGAAACTTTGAGGCCCCATACCCAGAAAAGTATCAAGGGTCGGGTGTGTTACAAATTGGTATCATATCATGGTTGAAGCACTTGACCTTCTTGGGTTCATGGACGAGTTGCGTAAAAACCATATTTAAAGAAATTTAAGGGTGACGCCCTACCTTACCTCTTCCCTAAAGAGTCTGGTTAAAATTTTACTGAAGAAAATAATGAAACCTTCTTCTGTGTGTGTGTATTTAAGAAATGTGAACTATGTGTTGTTTGTAAACTAATAGAATATTAGCTAAAAACAAGTGTTTTTTCATCACTCAAGTGGTTAGTGAATCACAAGAAACTACAAGCATAAAGGATGGTGACACACCATGAAGTGGGGGATGGCTCCCACAATAGAGATGAATAATTTGACGAGAAGAGGGTGGTGGAGACCCCTCCGGATCTGGCACTGTAAGGAGCCTCATGTCCAAATTATAGAGTTTCAAGGATGACAACAAGAATTTGATAAAGGAGTGAGAGAAACAAACATAAATTAATGTAGTTTTTCTACAGATCTTATTCGACATATAGAGACAGCTGTAGCATGGAAATGAAACTAGTCATGTGGATCAAGGACATACGAAGAGAAACTGAATTCCACCTGAGATACAAAAACATGGTCCCATAAGTGGCCACACTAGGAG
>CBVK0100300979.1:0-12935 GCA_900067695.1 Picea abies
CATTACACATAGATTTTTCCCCTAGAAACCCAAACCAGGAAAACCAACATATTCTATATTCATTGATAATCATACATTGTTTACAATACAATATACATATAGGATCCAACGACATCCAAAATGCTAACCCAATGATATGGATTAGTCAACAACCCTAATTCCTTAACCAGAAATAGAAAAATCATCGGCAAAAACCATGTGCCAAAAAACCACCCAACAATGGACATGAAAATTGAGGTGACATGAAAATTGAGAAAAAAATGAAACACGTTTCTCGAGGCAAAAAAAAATTCTGGGGGGCACTGCCCCCAAACCCCCTATGCGCCTGACACAACGTAGAAAACACTGAAGCTACTTGTGCAAAGAATATAACACATACCTAACACAACCATGACCATATGGTTTGTGGGAGGGGTATTAAGATTTTGTTCTCATTATAGAAGTTAATTTTAGTTCATATAGCATTCAACTTGTTTCCATTAGCAATTAAGTCTCCTTTCTACAAAATTTAATTATTCTTTTGATTTTTCTTCATTTTCAAACATTCTATTTTAATTTTTGAGGTGTGAATGCACAACACTTCACAAGATTACACACCCTAGTTGATAATTTAAGTATAAGTTTAATTTAAGTATAAGTTAGGGGATTCAACATCTCATAATTTTTTGTAATTCTTTATCTCATGAGAAAGAAAACAATTTGGTCAACTTGGTCTCCATTATTGACCCTAGGCTAGACCAACAAGTACTAAGGAAATTGTTGCCCCTATTTGAAACAATGGTCCCTTGTAGCCCAAAATGGACCCAAATGTGTTGGAAGAATATCTTAGCAGTGTATTCCAGCATGATGCTCTTCTTGTAGGGTGACAAAATGGCATCATAGATAACTAATCAATAACCATGCAATATACAATTGATCACATAATTGGCTGAGGGAAATATTGACATATAATCTATGGAGACTGATTCTCAAGGCTTATATGGGGTAGGTAGAGGAGTTTACAACCCCTACTTTGTGAAGTTACATGGACAATTTTTAATGACAATTGTTTTGCAACTTAACCAATGTCTGCATGGATTGTAGGGGCTTATGATTGGTGTGGATGATTGTTTCCTTTCCTAAAATATAGTTCTTCTCTTGATGACATTATTTCCTAATGAGGTGCATTTACTTATCATAGGGGGGTACCTACAAACTATGTTAAAGAATGTCTCACTATAATAGGCTACTGGATAGCCATCATGCTAAGTGGGGACTGCACCAACAACATAATATGATTCATCTATCTCAATATCAAATAATTTTGGTGGGTTTGGCAGAATAAGAACTAGTGCAAATCAAAATAAACATTTTATATCCTCAAATTCGTTTTCTTGCAGCTTGGCCCAAATAATTTTTTCTTGGGACCCTTGGTCACCTAGCTTAAGGGAAAGGTGATATGAGAGAAACACGACATGGGCATGTACTAGAAGTTGTTAATTCCCTAGAAGTTGGGGAGCTCCCCTAGTGTCTTTGTGGTCAACCAATTATAAATGACTTGGATCATGGTTGGATTGACATGAAGACCATGATCATCCATGATATATCCTAGATACCAAATTCTCTACATGCCAAATGAACACTTCTCCATATTGGCATATAACTTGGGCTATTGCAGGGTGCTCAACACTTACTAAATTTTCTTCAAATATTTCCCCTAGGTAATAAAGATGAGGATGTCATCCATATGTACAACCATAAAGGAAGAGATGAATGGATACAAGATATCATCCATCATCCTCATGAACATCATTGGGAGATAATCAAGCTAAATGGCATGAAAAAACACTCAAGGAGACCTTATTTATACTTGAAGCTTGTCTTCAACACACCAATTTTCTCAATCAGAACCCATTGATAACCTACTTGTAGATCAATCTTACTAAAAAACTCAGTGCCTTGAACTAATTGAGAATATCATCAATATGGGGGATTAGAGAATGGTTATTGGCTATGGTTTTGTTCAGGGATCTATAATCAATAAGAGTCACCATGTCCCATGCTTCTTTTGAACCAACACAAATGGGCTCCCTCAAGGTGAGGAGATCATTCAAATGTGTCCCTTTTTCATTATCTCTTAAATCTAACATTCTATCTCCTCATTCTCTAGAAGAGAGCATCTATACACTAGGTCGTTAGGTAGAGGGGTGCCCAATGTCAAGTCAATTGCACGATTTACTTGAAAATGCATAGATTTCCTTATAGGTGAGGTGAATACATATTTGTATTCTTCCACCATCTTGTCCCATTGTAGGACCTCTTTTGATAAAACTAAGAGTTATGAATGTGTGTAATAATTTTTGTTGTCTAATTCAAATTTTTTGCATGTAAAATTTTCTATGCTATGCAAAATTTACTATTTCTTGTTTACTAACAACAAAATATATTTAAAGTTTGATAAAGTTTCATCTACAACTTCAAAAATAAAATTTATGATTACAACACTTTAATGGAAACACCTCAACCAATGTAATTAGATAAGAAGTAGGAAATATACATGCAACATTGTTTGATTTAGCAACCTAGTTTTGTAGTAGTATAATTCCTTATATCCTTATCTACCTACCTAAACTATAATTGTAACCTCCCATCCAGCTAGGAAAAATCTATCCAACTCCCTAACTCTAAAACAATTGGGGTTTCCTAGCACTTTGTGCAGAAAGCTCCAAGAAAAACACATATCCCACCACCGATATCTCAACAACTCAATAATCAATCTCTCACAACTCTCATAGATATCACAAGTATGATTTTTCAAAGTTATAGTGCTTTCAATTTTTCTCCTACCCTTCCAAACAAAATTCCCCCCTAATTATGTAACCCCCTTCCCTCTCTAAAAGTCCCTCTCTATCCCCTTCTGCATCACCTTCCTATCCTTCCCGGGAAGGGTCTTAGGAAGTTCAAAATATCATAAAATACTCCCCTCTCCCACTTTCCTACCCACATTAGTCAACCTGACATGCTATCAATCCACTAAATAAAATTAACTTTGGATAGGACATGAAATCCAAATCCTACTAAATGCAAATAAAATTCACATGAAGTTAGATTCCCCCTTTTATTAAAATATAATAAATCCCAAAATGAAATGTAATAATTCAAATGAAGTAAAATTATAATCAAATTTTACTTCTACAACAACCATCATACACCAACCATTAATAATATTATTATAATGTCTAGTAGATATCTTAATTCAATACTAGTGTACACGTACAAGGTATGTATGCATAGTTGACACATACATAGATCTTGTGTGTACTAATGATAGAAACCATTACATCTAATGAATATCCTATGTGCTATCATCCAATCATGCAAGATAATAATCCTTAAACAAAACATCCAATAGTCTTACTAACTAAGTCAAAATATTCCAATATGAACTAACCATTATAGCAAAATAATCATAAATGAATTAAGCAAGCATTTGATACACAAAAGGGACTAAGTAAGGAACTAAGTTTACATTTCTACTTCCCAACATCATTCTCAACTACTCCAAGTCATGTTTCCTCCCTAACCTACTTCCATCTTCCACATCATATCCTTTCCTCAACTTAACTATGTTAGAGTGTCAACTACATTGACCTAACCCCATATAGAAGTCATAAGTGGACGTGTCAACCATCATGACCAAGCTTCCCTAGCAAGAAACTAATTGTTTCCATCACTGGTCTAGGGAGTGTGGATTAACACAACCCTTCTACGAATCCAAGTTTCATAGGATAAATTGTGGGAAATACCTCCACCCCCCATGATAGAACTAGGATAAACACCTTATCATTGACCATAATGTGCCATTGTTGTTGTTCTTAGAGATTTTTCATTGAACAACTAGTTTGGGTAACTATGCTTTTTATAAAACATGTACTTTATGGTTCAATAATGGTTCAATATAGGTCACTTTAGTATCACACTATCTACATCACTTTAGTATCAAACTTATTTGGTTGTCATTTATCCCATTCAACCTATAGGTTAGTTTTCCAAAACATAAGATCATGCATAACCATATAACTATCTATATGTGATTTCCATGTTACTCTTCGATGAACAATGTAAACTAGCTAGTTTATTTATCATGTCCACGGTACCTATTGGTTTGTTACAACATATAATCTAATCTCATATCTATTTACCACAGTATTTGGCTTAAATATTGCAAGCTAGAAGTAAATCACACAACAACCATCATTAATAACATAAACAATAAATTATATATAACTTTCGCATATAGGTAGGTCCACATTTCCATATAATAAAGTTCCATTGTTCTAACAGATTTCCATATACTTAAGAAAGGAAATAAAAAATAGGCCATAATGCATTTCAATTGCGTAAATCAAAATGGATCATTACATACACCCACCCTTCAAGAAACTTCATCCTGAAGTTATGGTAACAACAATGTGGGATGATCTCGATGCATGGTCTATCCTCCCAGGTAGAAGATCATGGGATATACTTGTCCCATTTGACCTTAACCTAGTCCACCAAGTGGTGCATGAGCTATCGAACTCTATGGTCCAATATGCATAATGGGTTGACCAAAATGGTTCCCACTTTTGAATCTTGTAATTCCTTTTAGTTAATTTTATGAGATTCATGAACAACATAATGTCATAATACAGATACATGAAAAATATAATGAGTTTTATGCAAGTGGTATGGTAGTGCAAGATTATATGCAATTGATCCAATTCATTCCGAAATTTTAAATGGACCTAAAAATCATGGTGACAACTTTGTCCCCTTTCCAAACTGAATGGTACTCTTATTATGTCCTATAAGAATAAAAACCCGATCTCCTACTTTATAACTTTGGTTTATCGTATGTGCATCAACATAAATATTATGTCTATCATGCACTTCCTTTAATTGCCACATAATATGAATTACATGTTCCTCCATATCTTGAATCAATTATTTCCCTAGTATCACTAAGTCCTCTAACATGTCCCAACTCAATGTTGTCTTGCATGACATTCCATACAAAGCTTGATAAGGAGGCATCTTGATTGAGCAGTGATAACTATTACTGTAAGAAAAATCCACCAAAGGTAGGTACTTTTCCCAATGGGTTTGGTTATCCATAACATACATCCTAAGCATGTATTCCATCACCCGATTCACTCTTTCCATATACCCATCTATTTTAGGATGATACACTATGCTCAAGTTCAATTGATTCCCCAATATCGACTGCAAAATTTTCCAAAATTTGGAACCAAGTGTCTTTATCTGAGATGATATTATTGGGAAACCCATGTAGACAAATAACTTCACTTATAAACTCTCATGACACAATTGTGGCATCATAATTGTCTCTACCTAGAATGAAATGAGTGATTTTGGTAAATTTATCAACTACAACCAAAATGGCATTGTGTCTTTGCGATGTGAGAGGCAATCCCACAATGAAATCCATGGAAATGACTTCTCATTTGGACATTGGAATGCCATGCAATTGTAAGAGTCATGTTGAGTGGTGATGAATTCCCTTTACCTATTGACACTCAAGGCATTTAGAGACAAAATGGACTACATTGCACTTCATTCCTACCCAGAATAAAAGCTTCTTCATGTCTACATACATCTTCTTCACACCAAGATGCGCATAGTAAAGTTCTCTATGTTCTTCCACAAGGATAGTGCTTCGAATATATCCTCCCTTGAAATCTCAATAATTCATTCACTTCAAGGACATACCCTTCAAACTTAGGTTGTAACTACCTCCCATTTCGAAGTGTTGAAGTAACCTTTAGATACAAACAATCTCCAAGAAGTTTTCCCAACACACTCCCTCAAATTGACCTTTAAGGGCACCAAGGAGAAGATCCATGACCTTCTTATCAAGGCATCAACCACCACATTCTCCTTTCCCTATGTATGAAATTCCAAAATCCTACTCACTCATAAATTCACTCCATCGCCTCTACCTGGCATTTATATCTTTTTATGTGAAGAGATGCTTCAAGATTTCATGATCAATTTTGAGGACAAAGCTTCACTTGAAAATATAATGTCTCCATATCCTTAGAGTGACTTCCAATACTAAATCATGCATGGAATAATGCTCCTCATGATTCTTTATCTTTCAATATGCATATGATATCACTCCCCCATATTGCATCAAAACAACATTAAACCCTTGCTTTGAGACATCCGTACAGACTATGAAGTCTTTATCCATATCAAGTACTCATAGTATCGATTCATTGGTTAGTAATCTCTTAAGTTTGATGAATGTGGTGTCACATTCCTTAGTCCACTCATACTTCATTCCCTTGAATTTCAAGGTAGTGATGGAATTTTCAATCCTTGAGAACCCATCCACCAACCTTTGATAGTACCCTACTATCCCCATGAAGCTTCACACCTCGTGAACATTTTTCGGCACTAGCCAATCCATTATAGCCTTCACCTTTCCTGACTCCACTGGAATTCTTTCCCTTGAAATAATATGATAAAGATAGTGAATCTCTTTCTGAAAGAAAGAACATTTATACAACTTGCCATACATTTTTTGTTCTCTTAAGAATTTCATCACTAAATGTAGGTGCTCCTCATTTTCCCTTTTATTTTTGGAATAGAAGAGAATATAATTTAGAAAGGCCTACACAAAGCGGTCTAAGTACTTTCAGAACACACAATTCATGAGTCTCACTAATACAACTAATGCACTGGTCAAATTGAATGGCACCATTATGAAATCATAGTTCCCAAACTGAGTCTGGAAGGTAGCCTTAGGAGTGTTACCTTCCTTAATTTTTAATTGGTGATAACCCTATTGCAAATCAATTTTGAAAAAAATGTTTCTCCTTTCATTTGATCAAATAGATCATCAATTAAAGGTATCATGTACCTAATCTTCATCTTGGCTCTATTTCAATCCTTATAATCTATGCATAATCATAAGGAACCATCCTTTTTCTTGAAAAATATTACTTGTGCACCCTAGGCCTAATCAACCCCAAGTCCAAGAGTTCTTTTGACTATATCTGCAACTCACAAATCTATGGAGCAATCATCTTGTAAGGTGTCTTCAAGATTGGCTCTGCATCTGTTTTTATCTCGATAGTGAAATCAAGTTCCCTCTTAGAAGGTAACCCTGGAAAGTATTTGGGAAAAACATCCTTGAATTTTGATAAAATTGGGTACTGATCTAAAGAGGGTTTGTGTCCATCACTCACAATCTCTACTACGTACAACTTCATCCTTTCCTTAGGAAACATTTAAATTACATTTTTGATATGAAACATAGATACACCTTTGTCTTAATACCATGGATCTCATTGGACCTTCCCTAGTCCTATAAACAAAGCACTATTTTTATCAAACTAGTCTATGAAAGATTGGTGAGATTATAGCCAATCCATATCAACAATTAGATCATACGTCCCTAGAGAAATGGCATACAATATTAATGAATTTGCACACACTCTTAGGTCTGCAAACAATTTCTCAATAATAGGTCCTACAACTTGCTTTACCCTAGAAGCCATCTCCACCTGCTTAAAATCATTGTTCTCATAGGTTGCCAACCCACATTTTTCTAATGCAAAAGTTGAGTGAAAATATTTATTGCATCGAGATCATGAAAATATGATTTTAGTTTTGACATTTTTTGTTTTACCTGATGACTCCACCATAGTGGATTGATGTTCAACCTGATGGTTATTAACCACTTGACAGATTTGGTGGTTACTACTTTCCTTCCCCATCGAGCCTTCCTTTCTCTATGCTTGGTGTTGGATTGTAGCTTTGGACAATCATGCTTAATGATTTCCCCTTCACCCCAACAAGTAATGTGGGATGGAATCTACATGTTTTTCTATGGAGAACTATGAGATGATTTCCTTCCCCTAGAACCCTTGCCCTTGCTAATAGTTCCTCAGGAATTCCTTGGATTCACATGAGTCCCTAATCATGTTTGAGATGTTACACTCGCTACAATTGAAACACCTTTTGTAACAACTTTGGGTGTAGCTCTATTTCCATAAGGATGTGGCCTAGAATTTCCTCCATTGGAGAAGGTTCGAGGAGCCTTCCCCACAAATCCCAACTACTGTGGAATGAAAAATTGTATACCCCCTCTCTAACCCCTTTGATATCCAAAATTTTGTTTGCATAATGGTCATTTTCAACGGCTTCAACAACTGAATATGGTTTCCACATTCACATGAGGGCCCTTATCTTATGTCGATTTAGCCTATACACAAAGAGATATACTTGATGTTGATCGATTTCCATGTATGAGACATACTTTACTAGTTCAATGAATCGTATGTCGTATTCCTCCACTATTTGGCCTCTTAAGACCAAGGCATGAAAGTAACCTACTTTCTTCTCTTCATAAAATGCATACATGTACTTTCTTCAAAACCTATGTTTAAATAATTCCCATGAGACGATGTCTAGAGCGAGATGCAACTATATTTCAAGGTTTCCCACCAATTCAAGGAATTGTATCAAAGCTGGAAGATTATTATTTTGGCCTTTGATGTGGAGGCATACTCCCTCAGGGAAAAGAACCTTGTCATGCCCTTTGACCATGCCTCAACATGTTCACTGGCATGACCCCCATAAAACTCCTAGATCTTGATATTTTGAATTTCCCTTGTAATTTTTTTAGGAGGAGGTCCTCATTTTGAGTTCCTCAACCCTATTGGGTTACCCTCCCTAGATGGTAGGAGCTCCAACTCCACACCCACTGTTGGGCATCCTTTTAACATCTCATTTATAGCCTCTAGAGAGTGCAGGATGAGAGATAACTTGGTCGATGGTGGTAGTAGAGATAGTGTTGATCGTGCTTGCGGTGGTTTGGCTCTGATTTCCATGTGTCCTAACCATAATGATTCTTGGATTCCATGATTTTTCATCACAACCCAAGGTTCATTAGTAAGGGTTAAGTCACATTTCTAAGTTCTATCTATATGCACACAAAAACACACATGTATGCATAGGTGTAAGTTTATTTTACATTTGTTGGTAATGAGCATATAACTTAAGGAAATGTGGCTATAGGCCATGGGAGTCAAATAAACATATATAACTCAATTATTTTGTCTAGGTACCCTACTGTCTCCTTCTCTTTGTCAGCTATGCCAGTGATACATTAGGACCCTTTGGCGCATGCACCCGCCAATTACTCTATTTATTTTATTTCTATATATATTTCTATTATTTATTTATTAATTAATTTTATTTATTTATTATTAATAATATTATTAATATTACGTTTTAATTTTTTTAATATTATTATTATTCAAATAATAAAAAATTAAACTTTTAAAAAGAACAGTATATAAACCATTTATATAAAGTAAATAGAAAAATAAACTTATAAAAAAAAATTATATAACTCTTTTATATAACAATTGTAACCAATTCGGTCTCAATGGACATTAATCATCATCATCATCATCATCATCATCATCATCATCATATGTGTGTGTAGGTTTTCATAGTTAGTCATAATGTTGCTTGAGCCTTCTATATATAAATTATGTATAAAAAATTTCAATGTCCAACATTTCAAGTGGACACTCTGCCCATCATGAATAAATAAAATTGAAATAATAATATAAAAAAGTGCTTACCCATACTAGGACAAATAAAACTTAAATAACAATTGAGTGGATATTTATATGATAAAAAATTAAGGTTAATTGTTATGAAAAAAAGAGTTACAACCCATTGTGAAAAATGATTAAAATAATAAAGGAGATGTTGAAAATAAAATATATTCAATGCTAATGTTCAAAATGAAATTAAAAGAAAAGGTTAAATAAAATAAAGTTTAAGAAATATATTTGGTTAACTTTATATTTCCAAGGAATGAAAAAATAGTTAAAAATGAGGAGAAGAGTAAAAAAGTACAAAAGTGAAAAAAAAGAGAAAAAAAGAAGGAAGAATAACATTAGAGTGGGGGATAAAAGATAAAAATTAAACTAAGAAATGAAAAGAAAGAAGAAATGAAATAATAATAATAATTTATTTATCTATTTTTTTAAAGAAGAAAGACTAATGATGAATATCATGAATATTGGGTTTCTGGCTAAGTTTGTAGCCATCTTCTTCATTAAAATCATTAGGATGCTTTTCAATTTCCAATGCTTCATGAATGATATGGGAGGAGTAAAAGAGTTGTAAAGCTAGAATTTCAGGATGGTCAAAGCAAACGACATGATTAGATTTGTGGGAGTGTTCAATGATAGCTAGCTTAGAGATGCGATTATGGAAGGTGATAGCTACATGTTCTTTGAGACATGAATTAAATAATCTTCTAGTTTGTCCCATGTATGATTTGCGATAAGAGTAGGGAATTTCATAAAATCCTTGGACAAGCATAGGATCAGATTTATCCTTTGTTGTTCTGAACAATTATTTAAGAGTTTTATGGGGTTTAAAGATAGTTTTAATATTCTTTTTGGCCAAAATCTCAGAGATATGATATGTAGTACCTTATCTCCAAACTGGTGGACCCTAAAACCCTTAACCTTAATAAAAATATGTCTCAGCTCAACTTTCTTCACCTTTAAAGGGATATGCTATGAACAAACATAAAATACAATCATGGGGTCCTCCTCATCCTCAGTTGTCACCAATATATTTATGAAACATTTCGAAGCTTTGGCCTTAAACAACTTTCATCTTAAACCCAAATGTTGGTTTCTATTTTTTAATGATACCTTCGATGTTTGGCCTCATGGCCATCCCTCTTTGACCTCTTTATTTAACCATCTTATCATTATTTCACCCTATATCAAATTTACTATGAAAATACAAAATGAAAACCCTCTTCCCTTTTTGGATGTTCTCACCACCTGCCTTCTCGATTGTACTCTCACCCACCAAGTTTATAGGAAAATTTCATGCCCATTATCACCATCACCCCACCCCAAAATTTGTGGTTCTTAAAACTTTCACTACTCGATCCATTCAAATTTCTAATCCTCATTTCATTGAGAAATAAAAATCCCACCTAACTAAGGCCCTTGTGGCCAATGGTTATTCAACCTCTCAAGTCAACAAGGCCTTTCATTGAGTTCACCATTCTAAATCTAAAAAATCTCATTCGTCTTCCCAACCCTTAGCTCTCATTTCTCTTCCCTATATCCAAGGTACTATAGATCATATATCTAAGATTTTGTCCAAAAAGAATATTAAAACTCTCTTTAAACCCCATAAAACCCTTAAACAATTATTCATAACAACTAAGGATAAATATGATCCCATGTTTGGCCAATGAATTTACAAAATTCTTCACTCCTACAGAAAATCATACATACGTCAAACTTGTAGATCATTTAAAACCCATCTCAAAGAACATATAGCTAACACATTCCATAATCACATCTCTAAGTCTAATATTGTAGAACGCTCCCATAAATTTAATCATCTCATTTTCTTTGACCATACTAAAATTCTAGCTTTAGAACCCTATTACTCCTCTTATATCATTCTAGAAACATTGGAAATTGCAAAACATCCTAATAACTTTAATTGGGAAGATGGCTACAAACTTAGTCAATCTTAGTATTAAATAACTTTTATTTCCAATGACTCCTTTATTATTTTAATCATTTTTCACAATTAGTTACAACTTTTTTTTATACAATGGTTAACCTTAATTTTTAATCCTATAAATATCCACCAAATACTCTTTTATATTATTATTTTAGCTTTATTTGTCCTTAATGATGGGTAGAGTGTCTCTATACAATTTTTCTCCAAAAACTCAAGATATATATATAATTTTAAGCACTCTCTTTCCTTCTTCTTTTAAATACATTATATAACTATAAATAAAAAAAACATTATATTATCATTATTATTTACATATAATAAAATAATTAAAAAATATAAAATAAATAATTAAAATAATAAATAAAATATAATACCTTAAAAGACAATACCTACTTTAAAAATATAACAGGGACACATGGCCTTCTCCCATTCGGATTACCCACAGTTAAAAATAATTAGGGAATATTAGGGAAAAATATCCTTCTCCCTCATTTTGCCTTTAATTTCTGAAGGAGCTCTTGCTTCACCCTCCCTTGCTAGACTAGGGTTTGAGTTTTAGGGTAAGGCTTACTTGATGTTTTTTTGCATGCAGGTTCCAAAGGTTTGAAAGGGTGAAAACCCCCTTCTTCTTTGTAGTGTGACTAGTGGATTCCATATTTGGCATGGCGCGATTGCATTTTTTCGTTGTGGGTTAAAGGGTTTACTTTACCAAAATTTTAAGGTTACGCCTACCGTTCCCTTCTTCTCTTCCGCGTTCAAAGGGACATGATCTCCCTTCCTTTCCCTTCTTCATGTATGCCTAGACATGCATGAAGAGGCAGGTGTAGGCATGTATCTGCAATGCGTTTTGGGACCCCTTGGGTATTCAACCATGGTCAACGGCTGTAACACCTTGTTTCCCCAAGTTTGTAAAAATAACTGGACTAGCTCATGGGAAACCCCCCCCCTCAAGGTACAATGTATGTAAAAAGAAGAACTACATTTAAGAGGCAACTATGTCCTTCACTCCAAGACGACCTCTGTAACACCCTGTTTCCTCCAGTTTGTAAAAATAACTGGACTGGCCAAGAACTGTGGAAAAATCAGAAATGTGAATATGTGATGTGAATGGACCTTGTGGAAAAGGTCAATGAATGTGAATAATATTATGAATTATATTGCAGGATTGATGAGAGGGGATTTGCTGAAAACGAGACCACAATAGCTGTAGAAAGGCGATGGAAGGCACCTGGAAAGGTGGCATTAATTTCCACCGAAAATCAATACCATAATTGGACTTCACTGGCCCGGAGAAACAAAAGCGGCTCGCTAGCCCCGAATTAAATGTCTCACAGGATGGTAGGTAGATGGCTCCTCAAGAA
>CBVK0100300980.1:0-12935 GCA_900067695.1 Picea abies
TATATAGAGAATTTTATTAAAGGAGTATAAAAGGGTTAATTTTTAAGTAAGGAAGAAGAGTATTTCAAAAATTGTGAAGACAATATTAAAGTATATTAATAAAATATAAAGTTATAAGGAAGTAAAAGGATTAATAAAAAGTATATGACGTGAATGTATTAAAAAGTCTAGAAAAAGTTAAAGGGAGATTATAAAAAGATAATATTAAATTAATCTTTGCTAAAGTACTTTTTTATTAAAGTACAAAGTTAAAAGAGATAAAACAGGGAAAAGGCATCATCACTATCAAAATTTATTAAAGGCATCATCACTATCAAAATTTATTAAAAGGGTGATATAAAAAAAAAAAATAATAATAAAAAAATTCCTAAGTCTAATTCAAGTTATAAAAAAGTACAATTCAAAATGGAAGGAGGAAGATTCCCTCGTACTTATAAAAAATATGCGGATCCCTTATTAAAAGTTAAAGGGATTATTCAACGAAAGAATATCAACATCGTTATTTGCCCGACCGTTAAGAAAAATCACATTAACGTTGACCTGGCAAACCAATTAATGGTTTTAGAACCAAATATAATTGAAAATGATATGTGTCTTTTCGATGGGAAATATGAAATTAAGAACCTACAACTATCTATTGATGAGTACAAATTCATAGGTCAATTCAATGTGGTATCAATGTATCAAGGCAGTTTTGATATAATTCTTGGGTCAACTTGGGTAGATACATTAGGTACTTTTATGTTCAACACAAGGAGAAAGTTTTTAACATTTTCTTATAAGAAAAAGAAATTGACCGAGGTTCAGTATGTCAAGAGTGCAGGATATAACATGATGTGACAGTTGGACTTGCTCTAACTGACAATTTTTTTCAAAATGGTCTTGAGAGACTTTTTGACGGCCTCTACTTGTACATTTTCCTGGGGGTAATAATGAGAATAATGACCATGTCTGAACCCCAACTTAGATGGTAATTCTTCCATCATTTCGTTCTAAAAGTGAATTCCATGATCAGTGACAATCTCACTTGGGATACCAAACCGTGCGATAATTTGATTGAATACGAAGAAGGCAGAATTCTTCCCATCATATTTAACTGTAGGCATGGCCTTGGCCCACTTAGTAAAGTAGTCGACAACCATGATAATGTGCTAATTCCCCCCAGCCAAAGTTGGGTTGCAATCCACGAAATCCACCCCCCACTTGGTGAAGGGACCAACGATAATGACAGGGTGAAGAGGGGCTGGATGCGAGTGTATTTTCCGAGTGAACACCTGGAAAGGATGACACTTCTTAACTACTTCAATACAATATTTAAAGATAGTAGGCCAGAAATAAATGGCTCGCAAATTTTTTTAGGTTGTTGCAAGCCCGGATAGATGACCACAACAAGCCCCACTATGGCAATCATTCAGGACAAACTTGGCCTCTTCGTGAGTTAAACAACGATGGAAGATATTGTCTATTCCTAAATGATACAACGTGTCACTGATGATAGTATATTTCTTAGCTTGGTATCTTACACGTCGTCGGTCATCTCGTGAAAGATGTTGAGGGAACTTCAAGGTTTGAAGATAGAGAACAATGTCTCCATACCAGGGGTCGTACAATGAGACGAGAAAAATGTGTTCATCCAAAAATGAATCAACATGGATAACATCCTCATCTAATCATGGAAAGTTTGATATTAAATCTGCGAAGACTAGTGATTTCTTGGATTTTTCAGAAGAGAAATCAAGATCAAACTCCTGTAAAATGACAATCCATTTATTATATTTCCCCCCTATGATACGCCTAGTAAGGACATATTGCAATGGATTCACATCAGCAATCACTGTACTCTTGCAAAGTAATATATAATGATGCAAACGTTGGACTGAGTGCACAACATCCAAAGCTATCCTTTCAACGTGAGAATAATTAAGTTCAGGACCCACCAAGGTTCAACTAAGATAGTAGATGACGTGCTCATGGATCTCATCATCCTCCTGAACCAGAACCATACCAATCGTATCCTCGGATGCGGCGATATAAAGCAAGTAATATCTATTGTAGTGAGGAGGCTTCAACAAAGGCACCAATACCAAGGATTGCTTTAAAGCATCAAAAGACTCCTCGGCTCACTCATCCCAGATAAAAGGGGGGTCCTTCTTCAAAAGACGCATGAAACCCTTAGTGATGGTGGCATAGTTCACTATAAACCGACGAAAAAAGTTAGCTTTCCCCTGTAAACCCTGGATTTGTCTAATCGTGCGCAAGGGAGGAAGTCGAAGTATTGCCTCAACCTTCAGTGGATCTACCATGATCCCGATCTTAGAAACTAGAAAACCAAAAATATGACCAAACTGAATGCAAAATATGCACTTGTGAGGGTTCAACCAGATTCTATAGTAATGACATCTTTCAAAAACAAGCTGAAGGTGAGTAGCGTGATCCACTCTCTTGCGAGAGTGAGAAGCTAGATCAACAAGTTAAGCTTCGACTATATGCTTAAGATTGTGAAAATCGAAAGTCATGGCCTGTTGAAAGGTTCCTCTGGCGTTTTTAAGGCCGAAAGGCATTTTCCTGTATGCGAAAGTACCCCAAGTAAAAATAAATGTCATCTTGTGTTGATCCTCAGGTTTGATATGAATTTGGTTATACCCTGAAAATCCGTCCATAAAAGAAAATACTTCACTTCCCGCACACTCATCAAGAATATGATCGATGAAAGGTGTCGAGAAGTTCTCTTTAGGATAGGCCTTGTTCAAGTCACGAAATTCTATACATACATGGATGGTTCCTTGCTTCTTATCCACAGGAACGGGATTGGATACCCATTCAGTCAAGGGAACTGGGTAGATGAAGCCAGTATTAAGTAGCTTCTCCACCTATGCCTTAATAGTAGGGGCCTTTCAGGGGTTGACAACTCTAAGACGTTTCCTAACAGGTTTAGCATTCGTATAAGTTTTAATCTCATGTTAAAAAATATGAGGGTCGATTCCTAAAATCTCCTCATATGACCAAGCAAAGACATCTAAAAATTCCTTGAAGAGTTTGGTGTAGATCAAGATTTCTTTTGGTGAACAATCTGCACCGATATTTACGTTTTCAATCTTTCCAGGGGTATGAGAGATATCAATCGTGACGGTAGGAAAAGTAAGCCCCATTTTTCCTTCATCATAAATGTCGTGTGTATCAAGTGGAGCTACGACGTGACCAACTATCTCACTCAAAGTAGATCGAAAGTCATCTTGTTCGATTCTTTCAAGCTATGGGATAAAATAAGAGTGGTGATGCATATCATCCCAAGTTTTTTGAGAACCATTCATGGCTTCAATGATATCTTCATCCAAAGTCAAACTATCATCGAGGAAATCATGTGAACAAGATAACGAAGTGGCCCACACGGGCCTAAGAACAAGATCCTCCTCATCCGTCGGCGAGGGAATAGGATCAGGATTGGTAGAAGAGTCAAGAACAACTTGATACACAATATCTGCTACTAATAGTGGCATGGCCATTCCAGCATGCGACTGACCTTCACAAGATGAAGTCAGGGAAGGTAGGGTCCACAGATCACTAAAATAAGAAGTGCGGAAAGGAATGGAACTCCCAGTTGAAATGGGTCTACTAGACATAGTATAAACATGATGACTCAGTGTTGCGAAGTTGAATGTACCCATAAGGGAAGAATACATTTTGACACCGATATTCTCAGTTGTCAGCTGAGAATTGTCGATCACGGGGATTGACGGTCCAATAGATGCATTAGGACTAGAGCACGCAAAGGATAACTGATAGATCATCATGATCCTCCCTTCATGAGGAAAACAAAGAATACGAAAGACAAAAGACACAATGGCGATCATAGCATAGGTCCAATTGCATCCTAGTAACAAGTTATAATCAAGAGGCACATCAACTACCTCTACCTCCACCTCTACCATCTTCCCACCTAACTGGGCCAGAATGGAAAGGAGAATACCATGAGGGTAGAAGGAATGACCATCAAAATCAGTCAACATGTTCGATGACTTAGAAATAGTTGGATAACTGAGAGCTTTCAAACAGATTAGAGACATCACACATGTAGAAACATCTTCATCAACAATCGCACGTTTGATTCTATACTTTGAGTACTCCACCTGGATTTGGAAAGCCACATGGTAAGTCAAGCGAGGCTTCACATTTCTAATGTCAAACTTGATAACTTTTGAGCCACTGGGTTCTAGAGCTCCTAAAGAAATTATTAAGGCATTCTTCTGTGAAGGACACGTTTGGAGTACCTCCAAATCCTACATTGCACAAGGGGCTTGACCTAGGTCCTCAAAAATATAGTAGTTATGGGTGGCTCTAGAATTAAGATTATGGGTAGAGCACTTGAGTACTCCTTTCGGAATACAAGGTGGTGGCTCTAGTTTTTCAATATGTAAACTTGTCTCCGGAGGAGGAGGAGGAGATTCTAGACTAGGAATATCTTGTGAAGAGCTATAATCTTGATATCGAGTGGCTACATTAACTTTCATATTGACCATATTGATACATAAACAGTCATCGTCTTGCAATTTCTAGTTTTGGCTTCCACCAGCCGCATTTTCGGTGTTTGAGGAGATCGAGGCCATGTGGTGATTATGTGGGAATGGATTCATCAGCACATCGATCGATTGAGATAATAGCCTCACATATTCGACAAGTTTGGGGCATAAATGGGTAAGGTGATCATTTGTGGAAATATTATAGGGAAACTTCACCTTACGTCTTTCTTGTTTTCCCTCTCCAACATTATTACCCATCTTCTCATTATTTCCATTGTCCTTGGGTTTATTACCATTCTTCCCACACTTATGGTTATTACGTCCTTTCTTCTTATTCCCGCCTGGTTGTTGGTTACCATTTGGGTTTGACAACGATTGCATGGAGTGTACATTTGTCGACTGAGTGGGGTTGGAAGACACAGACGAAGTTGGTCCTCCTACAGACTAGTTTAGAGACAACTATTTCATCTGGCTTGTCATCGAGTCTGCGGATTTTACATTGGCGATACCTACAATGTCGTTGGCATGAGGTCCGACCTTTTGTATCAGGTCGTAAGTTGACCATGATGTGTCTGGAAGAAGGTGATATAACATCCCAGACTGAGCATATCAAATCTAACTGTTGGGCTCTAAAGATCACTTGTTCCTCAATGGAAACCCTAGAAGTAGCAACGTCCTTCGAGATAGGAGCGTGAAAAGAATTAAGGAACCATTCTAAAAGAAAATATGGGTGTATAGGGGTCTTAATCAACCTCTTATGTCTACGCCACTCTTGGATATGGTACAATCTATAAGTGGAGGTATCCTAGCGTAAAGTCGAAAAAAGTTTGAGGCTAGCATCATAGCGAATGGGAAACTGGAAGTGGTTAAGGAAGACTAACACCAACTGATTAAAAGTCCCATATGCCCCCTAGGTAGCTCAATATACCATTTCGTAGCAAATCCAATGAGGGTGCATTGAAATAATCTTAATCGAATAGAATCATCATTAAGGGAATTTGATGAGCACCAAAGGTGAAAGGTAGTGGCGTGGTCACCATGATTCTCTCCATTCTTACCTTCGAACTTTGGGATGTTCGAAGGAAGCTTAGTGGGGATGGGGGGCCATGTAGGATCATGACTCACTGGGTCATTCATTAAGTTAGAAAAATCTTCCAGATTAAGCATGGCCAGCAAAGGGAGACAAGGTTGTGACATCTGGCTCCAAGCTCATGGGAAAGATTGTGCTTGAGGATCTGCATGCCATCCATGGTTCTGCTAAGCACCATGGCCTTGTCTGGAATTATAAGGCCCTCCTTCAGGCCGATTCATAAAAGGTTGGGCATCATTCCAATAGGAATGTTCTGTTGAGGGTTATAGAAATTTCCTACAACCGGATTGGATCCGGGTTGAGGGTTCCCCAAAGCGTGAAATTGACCTCCTCCGGGTGGGAATCTGGAGGATAGAGGTGGATTCTTCATGTCAAAAGTATTGGTCGAAATCTACACTGAGGAGGTAGTGTTGTAGGATGTAACTTGAGCCGAAGCTTGTCCACCAGGTTAGTTGCTCCATCTAGAAGCAGGAGGGTTGGACCCGGGGTTAAAAACAGGAATGCCTCCCATATTAGGAGTTGTTTGAGGGATCTGAGAACCACCAAACAAAAAATTAATCTGGGGATGTGTACTGTCCCCGAGCCTAATGCTAGCATTAGGGATAGCGGCTGCGATGGAGTTTGAAAACTACGAAATGAAGTTGGGCATACCATAAAAAAAGGACTAGAATCCATAGGGATGGACTGAACATTATAGCTCAGTGAGTTACCAAGAGACCCAAAAGGACTTGAGGCAGTAGCTTGAGAATTTACTATAGGTCGATCCATAGTAATGATAGGTGCCTCCGGCACTACAACCATTGAGGTTGCAGTAGTCCAAGGGGTGCCATTAACTATAGTGGGTATGGGAGTCGAAGGGCTCCCAATATTCTGAAGACTAGGTTCAGTACTCATCCTTGTAGAATCACAAGTTTAAACGGTGGATGTGTGTGTACCACTCCTAATAACTCTACACCTTCTAGAAGGAAAAGACTCAAAATCTAGTGGTAACTATAACAAGCGATGGGACCGGCGGGGAGGCTGGTCCAAATCTATGATGACTTAAAACTCTAAAGATAAAAAATATATTCTATGGACAACTAGTAATCAAAGAGAACACCAGAAGTCAAACAACCAATGTACATGCAAACGAGGTAAAGTGGTTGAGTAGCCTTCCTCCCTAAAGAAGGTATGTCTCGCCCAAGAGGGGCTTGAGAGTCCTTGTTAAAGATCGAAGGTAACAACATCAGTTATAAGGGCCCTCGTGGGATTAACAACCAGTCGGTCGGATCCACCCAGAGAGGTAATCCTCAATAAAGGTTATGTTTTTTTCGACCCTTATCTGACCTAGGGTACCTACAGAATAACCTCTTCATGTAACCTATGAAACACCTAAGTCAAGAAACTAATAAACCACTGTATAACTGATGCACATGCGAGCAGTCGTAAGTCAGGTGCACCATATGGGCAGGGTAACAAAACCCGAAACCTTGAAATTATTGCCTCTCATGGAGGTAAAGGCACTATTAATATCCCTAGATATGAATAGATCCCCAAAAATATCTCTGACGCTAGGAAGGTAGCGAAGGGATATCCCTTCAACCGAATTCGCCGACCTCTTGATTAACTCTGGTGTGAGTGGAGCCTCATGATCTTATGAATTATACAATGGATTTATCCACTCCCTTTCTTAGACACATATGTTGATTTAATTGCCTTGGAGAATTTTATTCACAAAATCCTATCCCAAGGCACTAAATCCTAGGCTAGTTTGTCTACCCTAGAAAATAAAATTGTGACTAATCAATTTTAAGTTATAGCGTTAATTTTAATGGTCGTGATTACTCAAAAAGGCATGGTAGTGAAACTCATGATGTTATGAATCTGCAAGAAAAGTAAATATGAAAACGATGCAAAGTCCTAAATTTAACTTTCAATGAATGATATTCTTCTAAAAACCAATGCAATTTTCAAATTCAACTCTGCAATTCGGAAGTAAAAATGAAATCTTTCACTATATGCACTAAGCTAATGAAAAGGACTCGAAAGAAAAAAATCCCAAGCAATGCAAAATGCCTATTTTTTTTGTATTTTCAGTATAACAAAACTAAAAAGGCATGGAATGAAAAGTAACTTGATATATAAACCTACTGTATATAGAACAAGATGACTCATGTAGGATACCAAGCAACAAAACACCTAGCCCAATGTACAAGGACAATAAAAAATGAAAAGATGATGAGAAAGACTTTGCCCAAAAATTCAACCAAAGATGGGTTTCTTGCCATCCCCCAAGCACTTAATAGGCACTATAGAGACCTAAGAAGACTCAACAAACATAAAATCCCACCCAACAACCACCAGACCAAGCAAACCAACCAGGAAAACTGACGTATGTGACTGTTCGGGGAAACAGAGCATATATATGCATCTTGAAGTGAGACAGCATGCATATGTATGCGACTGTCAAGGCAAAAGGTGTGTATATGCTTCAAAACAAGGTTAGGCAAGGGAGAAAGGTTGAGAGCTCAGACGCATAATGACTAGAAACTATCAAGTAATGATGCGACAAAAAACACAATAGAAACAAGAGCAATCTAAGGAGAAAAGTACTCCAAACCCTAAGAAAGAAGATTCAATCCCTAGTATGGTCACCAATTCTATTACGATGAAAATCTTTCTATGGCTAGGGTGAACCACAACACATGGAAATGACTACATAAATCAACTCTCTTCTCAAGTATGCTATATAAACAAATATGCTAGCAAGATAAGATAAAAATCTTACCTCATCCAGACGTTCGATGAAGTCCACCGTTGAGGACTCGACCCAAAGCAATATACCTGCAACAAGTTCTCAACAAACAAGAAAAGCAAGCATATGGTGATATTATATAATGTTAGCACATTAGATAGCATAATCCATTAATAAACAAGACAAATACGCCCATGGGATAATAATTCAATATATTGGCAAGATATCAATTAGATGGGAAAAGAGTATTTCTATTAATAAATGATCAACAGAAGTGAAAATATTACAGACTTCCGTGTCAGCACGTTTCGGAACCGAGAAACTAAGTTCCTTCCAGCTGGGCCTCCACCAGAGAAACAATGAGGTTCTCAATCAATAAGGGAAGAGCTTGGGGGATGAACGTTGTGTTCAGAATTAAAGGACAAAGGGATGCCGATTCAATATGAAGTAAATAATTTCTCCAGAGAAACTTTGCTTTCAAAGTTGAATTCTCTCCTCCTTTTCCATAGCTCGGAATTGGCCTCTTATAGCCTTCAAATTGGAAATGAAGGGATGAGTCATAACGTTTCTAGTATATGCAAGGCCAAGGATCAGAGATCTCATGTTGTGACATGAAAAACCGACATTTAATTTTCATTTTCTGGCACAAATCCTGATGTATGCGGGCTGTACATGGAAACTTGACATTTAATTTTCATTTTCTGGCACAAATCCTGATGTATGCGGGCTGTAGTGGAGCAACCTTTGTATACGCACGTTGTATAGTGTGCAAGATGCATACATGTGGAAAAATATTTATTTTTGTCTCTAGATTTTATCAACACGGAAAATAAGTCTACATAGGAAAATGAAATAAAGCCCTCTGTGCACGATTACATAGGGTGAAACAAATCTTGATAACAATGGGGAAACATCCCTTGAGTTTCCCTACAAAATTTTCTTTGAAAAAAAATATATATGAGAAATGGTTCCCCATTTCTCCTTTAATTTTTTTGGTGCTATTTTTGTTTCTTTCACCACAATTGAGACCAAAATGGCATTAAAAACTACAACAAAAAAACTAAATATATCATGTCAATAATGAAAAAGCATTTATCAAGGCCATTGAGACATTAATTTGATGAACACGCAACAACATTAAGTCATTATTTCAACACAAAAAATTATGCGAGTGTCTAAGTCGACATTACTTTCAACTATGATTTTGACGTTATTGCAACATAAAACCAACTCTAAAATTGGCGTTATTTTTATCTTGAATTCGCAATTTAAGACATAGGATTAGCCATTCAACGTCAAATTTCTCTCTAAAATGGATGTTAAAAGTAACACAAATATATATATATATATATATATATATATATATATATATATATATATATATATATATATATATATATATAATCCAAAATCTTCAACCAATTGAATCCAAAATAACAAAAAATATTAAAAAACAAAATTTTGATTTTGAACTCAATTTGAAAAAAAAGAAGTATAAATTAAAAAAAAAAAATCAATTTAATTCAATATCTAGTTATAAATTTTTAAATATATATATTTAAAGCAACACAAATCTATATATATATAATCCAAAATCTTCAACCAATTGAATCCAAAATAACAAAAATTATTAAAAAACAAAATATTTTTTTAACTCAATTTGAAAGAAAAGTTATAAATAAATAAATAAATCAATTTAATCCAATATCGTCATCAAATTGAATCCAAAAATAACAAAAAAAAAATAATATTTTTATTTTGAACTCAATTTGAATGAAAATTTTGTGCTCGAATCCACCAAAACCTTATATCAAATGCGTTGTGCAATGACTATTATTTTGATGCATGTTTCTTCATAAATAATTCAAATTATATACCATTTTCACTCCTCCCAACATTACCTCCATATGCCAACGATGGACAATGTAAAATACTATTTAATTAGTGGAGAACTCATACATGTCACAACACAATGACATGAATAAAATTGAATAGGTTCAACCACTAATATAAATCTAGAAATCACTTCAATTTTTTCTATAAAAGTGGTACACATCGTTGAAAGTAGTGTGTTGCAATAAATAGTATATACATAAGAAAGAACTTGCATCATAAGAAAGAGGTACACGCGGGTCATAGTGGTAATTGTCACATACATACACGCTTTGCAGTGGGTTGAATAATGTACATACGTGGGTTGCAGTGTTGAAAGTCGAGTACACGACCCTGTATAGGACAATACCGAATAGTTTCAGTGGGGGGTTATTAGATCAGATCTTGGATCCAAGGATCTGAAGGAGAGAGGGAGTCATCCTTTGAGACACAATGGTGAACACATTGAATATTGAGGACAGGTTATAAGGGGCAACCAGATTCCAAGCATGGAAGGAAAGAGTTCTTCTTCTATTGGAGAAGATTGACCTCAAAGAGTATGTTGAGGATGTGGTTGTAAGTCCTATTGATCCGCAGGAATTGGAAGCTCATAAGAATAAGGAAGTGAAGGCCAAGTGGGTATTGCTAGAATCCATAAAGGATCACTTGATACCACACATTGTTGAGAAAAGATATGCCAATGAAATGTATGATGCTTTCGTGAGTCTATACCAAAACAAGAATACAGATGGGTTGCTACATTTAAAGCATTGATTTCAATTTGTTACGATGTCTAGTGAGGACATGGTTTTGAGCTATATTATGAAGATTACATAGATTTGAGATCATCTTGCATCCATTGGTGAGACAGTACATTATGCTAATTTGGTGAATGTAGCGTTGAGAGGTCTTCCCAAGTCTTGGGCACCTTTTGTGCAGGGGATTTGTGCATGAGAGACAATGTCAGGGTTACATAGACTATGGAATGAGTGTATTCAGAAGGATACTTGGTTAGAGTCTAGGGATGGTTTGAAGAGTATCCATGATGAGAACCTTTCTCTTTCCAACCAAAAAAGGAAGGGAAAGTTTGGGAAGATTGTGAGTGGAGAGTCTACCTCTCAAGATGGCAAGAAAAAGAAGTACATCAGAAAAGTCAAGTTATTTGCATGTCACAAGTTTGGAAATTATGTAGTTCAATGTCTGAAGAGAAAGAAGTGGGGAAATGAAGCACAACTAGAGGTAGTTATGTTAGAAAAGACTCAAGTGGGAACAGACGGAGTTCTAACTTGTTTCCCAGACTTCCTTGGGCATCATATCAGTTGATGCATAGTTGATAGATAGTGGATCTATGTGTCATATGACAAGAGCACGAGAGGTGTTTGAGAGATTCATAGAATCTGTCTCGGAGATGCATGCAAAACTTGGTATGGGGACCAAGCATGTAGTGAAGGGATCTTGAACAATGTCGTTTCAATTAGAGTCAATAGACACATTGAAAGTGATGAATGTTCTATGGGTACTAGAAATCAATAGACACATTGAAAGTGATGAATGTTCTATGGGTACTAGAAATCAAGAGGAGTGTGATCTCAGTTTCATTGATTGAGAAGAAGGGATTTGATTTAGAGTTCCAGGATGAAAAGGCGTTGATCAAGCTGAGAGGATCTAGTTCAAACAAATCAATTGTCTTTGGAGTTAGAGAGAACAACTTGTATAGGATAAAGGACCAACCTATGTTAGAAATGGAAATCAATGAAGTGGTAGAGAACATGGAGCAGATAGCTCCAATGGTTGAGAAACTCAGAGGGAGTCATCCTTCAAGTTCAAATGGGAAGGAGCAGCCTTCCAAGTCTTTCAAAAAGGATTCATGGTACGAGATGGCCATGCAAGATTCTCAGGAGCAACAGGCTTCTAGGAGCATGTTCAGAGGTGGGGATAGCTTCTGTGTCATAGGGAGAATCCAATCAGGTGGATTGGAAACCATGCATGGTAGTATATATGGTAGAGAATATTGAGCCAAATCTAGGTGAGAGAAGTACATTCCTCACTAAGAGGGAGTTTTGATGTTATTGGTAGAATCATACATGTACTTCTGCATTTTTTTATTTTTGTAGCTTTGGGAGGTATTCCAACATGAAATTGGGGTGTCATGCATGTGGGAATATGTTTTGGCACCATATTAGCCTTTTGTTTCAGTGAAATCGGCCCTGGAATGAGGCTAGAGCCTCATGGGGAAGTTGATGGGACTTATGGACTTGTGATGGGGTGTCACGCCCACAAAGAAGAATAAAATATTCAAATTAATTGTTGATCTTAGGAAGGGCTCCTAAACTCTCTCATTATACTTGTATATAAAGGAGAGAAGTCATTGTGACATTTTATCATTTTTGTGGCATCATGGAGTTATCATAAGCGAGTAAACACTTGTGCTAGAGAGTATGGAAATAGTGGCAAGGAGAATTCTACACCTAGTCGATCTGGCCTAGGGTCTCTAGATAAAATGTGGAAAGTGAAAAATAATGCACATGTGAAGGAAGTCGAGTTGTTCATACATGTGTGTGGGTTGCAGTGGGAATAATCATGTATGTACGCGGGTTGTAATGGTGACAATAATGTATGTACGTGAGTTGCAGAAGGGAAAATCACATACATATGTACATGCTTTCTGGATAGAAGCAGGTCCATACAAGTTGGCTTTAGTAGCAATATGGGTGACATCGGT
>CBVK0100300981.1:0-12935 GCA_900067695.1 Picea abies
CTTATTATCTGATATTATCTCTTTTCAAGGCGTTGAGTACTTTTCTCGAGGTTTTTCTATGCTATATTGATGTTTGGTTCTTAACATACAATTTTCATATCCATACAACAAATATTATATGTGGGGAATGCTCTACAAGTTCACTCTCTATAATAAGCTAGAATTCAACAAGGTATGCCATTTTTGCTGTAACTCATTTTCTGAGAGATTCCAAGTAGTGAAATCTTGAGGAATTGCATAAAAGACACTGAAGAAAATTGTGTACCATTTTCAGATCTTTATTCATTCTAGGTACATAGTTATGATTTTTTCAAGTTAGGGTTTTTCACTAATCCAAAATTAGTCATGTGAGACTAAAGCAAAGTTTGATGAAAATGCTAGTCTCTTGTTGTTAAAGTTAAGGTTTGCAAGTATGTGATCATATACAGCAGGTCTATTAAAAAGTTACAAATCATATTTGAATGATGAAATTGATGAGGTCTTTTGGTTGAGGTACATGTTGGGTACATGGTTGAGACAATTAGTCGATGAGTTGGCACATACATGAGGTGTATAGTTGATGATGTTGGTACATATTGATGAGACATAGTTAATGTGTATTTGATGCATGATTGTTACATATTTGGTGCATGGTTGATGCACTCGTTCATGGTACAGTTTGAGGTACAGGTTGGTGCATAGTTGATGCACTTGTTTATGGTACAGATTGATTACAGGTTGTTTGGATAGGTTATTGTGACAGGTTATTTGTACAGGTTTGGTGCATGGTTGATGCATTTTTTTATGGTACATTTTGAGTTACAGGTTGATGTATGGTACATGTTGTCACAGGTTATTGGTACAGGTTGTTATAGGTTTATTACAAGTTGATTGGTATAGGTTTACAATAGTATATCTCACAGGGATAGTGTGACAGTGGTTCCATCATTCTACTTCTACGTCAGGACAGTTGGACAGGGCAAGGACAGGTGGTTGTAGCCACCTTTTGGTTGTATCTAGAAAACCTAGGGGATTGTAGCCTTGTTCTAGTTGTAGCCAGAGAATTGGGAAGCTGTATCTTGCCTCGGGTTGTAGCCTGAGAAACTAAGAGGTTGGAGCCTTCTTTCAGTTGCAGCTGGAAAATAAAGGAATTTGGGGCTTCCAATGAATGCAATTCTTAAAGACATATAAGAAAAATCATTTTGTGGTTTTCTTCCACTTTTGGTTTCCACATAAAAACACTGGTGTACTGTGTATGTGTATGATTTCTCATGTGTTCATTGTTTATTTACTCTGCAATTATTGGATGATAATGCTACATTGATATAACCTTGCATTATATGGTTAAAAAGGATTAAATTGCTCTGTTATTGATTCACCCCCCTCTCAGTAATCCAACATCCACAATGGTCGGCTTATTATATTATGCATTCATAGTCTTTGTTACAACACTATGCACTATGCTCATACAATAATCTTCAGTTAAAACCCAAATCTACCCATGTGTTTCTATGTTGCAGTTCAAACTATTTACCCAATACAAGCCTCAAACATATCAATAACTCAATAAAAGACTAACATTCACTCTGTACTGAACCCCAAAACAACACTCTCCCTACTCATCCCAACCCTTACATATTTATAGTTTACATTAGGTCTTAGCCCATTACAATGTGGAGAAAATGTCCAACTAATTCTAACAAACTTCTGCTTTATGTACACACTGGCCCCTGAAAATGTGCTTAACTGACTTTCTTTCTTTCATGTGCACTACTCCTTTGTCGAATTGTCGCATAGTTTGCTCCTACATGATTCCCAAAACGTACCCAAAATGTCCTACTCCAATAGTTCCCCAACACTCACCTGTGACTCATCCCAATCCACTCAGTCCTGTTGCTTCACTACCTTTAGTGTCATTGTGAACTTCTCAAAAATATCCATGGCAGTTGTAATATTTTCCCTTGCATCTACTTCATGTGTCGATATCTCTTCTACATCCTATGTGGTGATAGGAATCTGCAGCTTATGTTTTCTCTCTTGCACTACTTGTTTCACCTTACCTTGGACTCCTACAATTTCCTCTATTACTTTGAACACTTCTTCTTGTAGTGGCTCTAACTTTTGCGCCAGCATCTTCTACTTAGCCCTGATTTGATTTATCCCCTGGTTTACATGCATGTTCTCTACTAAGGTAGCCATATTTTCCTTTGTTTGTAGAGCATTCAATGTGTATGTAATCTCTTGGGCCCTCTCTTGCTTATTATTTAGCTTATGATCTAAGGCTTTCAATTCTTCATTCTCCAATAGCAAAGTCCATACTTTTGTGATTTCTTCATAAAGATTTGCACACTCCTCATCCATACTCTTGATGCTTTTGATTGTCATCACAGTTGTATTTTCTCTCTTCTCTCTTTCTTCTAGTGGTGTACTCGTTGTTTGGCGTACTTCCAAATCATTAGTGTTTGTGTGGAATACCTGAATGGATTCACCTATCTTCGTGACTTGTTCTTTTAAAGGGGAATCTACCTACATAAACACTTCTGGAATGTTACTATAGACCCCTTATACTGCTTGTTTCAATATTTATGTCCTTTGCATGGCATCATCCCTCTCATGCATAAGTTTATCACATTCTTCATGTAGCACAACCTTGTATGTAACTACCTTAGTCAACTCCATTGACATTGACACTGCGTGCAATTAAATTTCCTTCATGATTCTCGTCTAAAAACTATATAATACTTCTACGGGCAACTCATACAACACTAAGTCAATATGACTAAGTTCCTTTGCATGCTCCTGCAACTCTGTAATATGGAACTCTATAGCTCATGTTGCTATCTTCATCACCTGACACTCTCCTGATGTTGTAGATGGGTGGGATGTCATCGATTATGCCTCTATCATATTCATTGTACTCTCCATCTGCTCTTGTTCACCTCTTCTAACTGGGGCGATCCTAATTGTCTCCAAAATATATTGCAGTGCAACAATTTGTGCTTGCATTTCTTCTTGATTTTTTGTCCTTCGCTCAAAAGCCTCATCAGTAACTTCCTTAACTTGATCTACAATATTTTCTAAGTTATTGTTTGTTAATGCTTGAATGGCTACTTCCTTTACATCTTTTTTCTTCTTGCAATGCTTGACTATTTTCCCCTTGTCTATGTCTTTTCTCTTCTCTCTCGGGCACGGTATAGTCTTATGTGTATCTCTTGTACCATTTCCTTGTTTTCCATGTCCTTCTTCTTCATCGTCTCCTATTTATTCTACTTATAGGTATTGTATCTCTGGATTTTATGTTTCTATTAGTGGGATATTCCCTTCATTGTCCCAATCTTCCATGATATGTCCCATTTCTTCCTTAGTCACCATGTATCTCATGATCAACCATTGCTAAGTTGGGTCCTTCTTCACTTGGATGTACATATGATGCCATCCTTCCTTGAAGAACACAAATTCCTTGTATGCTTCAACCACCTACATTAATATGAGCAGTGTATTTTGAATGCATTGACGAATTACCCCCTTATACATGTAGAAATCAATGTTGTTATCCAACTGTTTGTCCTTGTGTGTGGTATGCCACAAGTTAGCATATCTATCTTCCAAACAAGGTTTTTTCGTTGCTGACAGAAAATGTGTGTCTTGAGGCTCCTTTCAAGCCACTAATTATATCAATATTAACATCCATTGTCTTAAGATTCCTTGCAATCTATCAAGAATTGGTTGACTAAGAATGTCGCTCAGTTCATATGTACACCTACGCACTTCTTTGTCACTACTATCACACATGTCGACACTTGATCCACATGACACTTCCTTGGCAATTAGCAAGCCAACACTTGCATCGCAAATCTTACGCAGTTATCATTGATACTTTCTATATCTAAGTCACACGTTTCTCCATGTGTATCAAACTTCTATTTCATCCTCTATGACAAAGCTTTCTCGTTCAACTTATCTGTAAATAGTGGTAATGGGTCCTCCCCTATCGTTGGCAACTGTATTATCCATGCAATAAACTCTATGTCAATCAACACTAGCCTATCCATCAATAGAAACCCTCCATGAATGCATCTTAACAACATCTTGATGCAAGTGTTGATCTTAGCACTCCTACCAAAGTTCAGGATATCTAATAAGTTCATAATCCTCGATTTTTCCAACCCTACTACCCAAGGCTTTGGATCAACCATAATAAATGATGTCTCTAGGAAAATGAATGTCTTTTGGTATTTCCTTAGTGCTAACTCTGGGAACTTCTTCTCATCTGATAGGTTGTCATCTGCAAACTTCAAGTTTTGTACTACGCCTAACATATCTTCTTCAACTACTACACCTCGTGTAATTTCTTGTTCCACGAGCTCATACTTTGCTTCCTTTTGTAACTTGACCGTCTTTGATGTCATCTTTATGGGTGGTATGTAATCCTTTGGAAAATTGGCCAGCTTTGATATCATATTTATGGGTGGTGTGTAATCCTTTGTAAAATTGGTCATACTCGACTCTCACACGAATGATCCTAGGATCTCCTCCTGTACTGGTGCTACCGGTGGCTTTGTACACTATTTCTTCATCCCTGACGTTGATACCACTCCCTCCTAGGTGGTTCCATAACTCTTTTCAAGACACATCCCTTGGAAACTAACTCCTTTGGCTATGTTTATGTTTGCTCAGATCTCTGCTCTCGCTGCTCTCTTGAAATCTCAAATGACAATAAATTCTTTTCGTCGACCCTTCAACTACTTTTATCGCTCGCTTCAAACTGTTATCTTCTTCTTTGCGCCCAAACCTATTTTCCAATCCAAATATAATCGCATTCAATTCTTTCCATACTCTACAATGAATTTGGATTATTTTGTAGATCATGGTTTAGATATTGTTAGTTTGTCACGATCTCCTCGCTGCTTTCCATTTATGACTATGCATCTACACTACTTCGGCATTATGATCGCTCTTTAATACTCAGCCCTTCATGTTTGATATTTAATTCCTTTAACTTTCATCTGTGTGGATCTCCAACCTTGATTTCTTTCTACGTACTCTCTTTCACCTTTATACACAGTGCACCTTCTTCTTTATTGTCTGTGACATTTTCCTATTCATCTTTTCCTTCTTCTTTTAACAATGTTTGATTACCTTTACAAATCCATCTTCTTTCCTTTTGTTCCTTCTCTATTTTTCTCTTTTTATGTTTCTATCTTTTTCTTTCACTAATACACTATAATACAAGTACTATGGTACACATTTTGTGCAGTGCAGGCTAGTGCGTGGAAGTCTGATTGTTCCTATACAGTTTCAGTTGACTACCATTAACCAGTCCTTCTACAATTTATCCATTCAATTTCTCCAGCTGCACAACACTTCCCTCAGTCACAAACCTTATCACATATGGACCTAGCCAATGCATATGGAACTTCTTGGGGTGCTAGAAAGACTTGCTATCATAGATTAACACTAAATCTCTTGTTTGAAACTTCTTATGTTTAATGTGCCTGTCATGCCATGCTTTCTCACGTGCTTTCTGCACTTGTTGATGGAAACCTGTGACAAATTAGTCTTCTTCTAGTTCTACTAGCTCTGACAGTTTGTTCTCCACTACACCAGAATCTCTAATTTTTGTCAACGTAACAGTGCGTAGGTTCGGTACTATGAATTCCATAGGAATAAAAACTTATTAATCATATACCAATATGAAAGGCATTTGTCTTGTCAACTTCTTACTTTTAGTCCTATATTCCCATAACACTGTTGGAATCATCAAGTCCTAGTCATCTCGACTTCAATTGCAAACCTTCATTAGCGCATGTTCTATGGTATTATTGAATGCTTCCATTGTTCCATTTTCCTGAGGATGATATTGTGTGCTCTTCTGATGATGAATCTAAAACTCGTCTATCAAATATGCAATCATCTCATTCATAAAATGAGTACCTTGATCACTCATAAGTATTCAAATGAATTCTTCAAGAAATATAGAGAGTCTCACATGGATTAGGATAGAGAGGAGTAGGAGGCTCATGGGATGTAGTAATGATTGACTCTACTTTATAAGAAATCATTCCAAAAGATCAGAATGAGACAGTAGAGCCAGAGAGACATGTAGATCCACCCAAAGAAGTTACAGTTACCGAGAAAAAACCAGCAAGGGTCCATAACACTTTGCAGGAAGTTGAAGTACATGCAGCTCCCATAGGCTCCTTTAGAGAGAGAAAGAGACCACAGAAGTTTTCCAGCTATGTGGCGCTAATGAGTAAAATCATTGATTCAAAACCTTCCACTTTTGAGGAAGCTGCTAAGCAACAATTCTGGAAGGATGCCATGATGGAGAAGTACTAGTCCATCATGAAGAATGATGTGTGGGAAGTGGTTCCAAGACCAGAGGGGCCATATTTCCCACCATTATTAGACACCTCAGAGATAGCAGAGCAGTTGACACCAACAAAGATCAACCATGACTGCATGCAACAGGCATGTGATTAAATTGTGGAAACACAGATCAAGGGCACTCGACAGCAAAGGATCCATCTTTATCAAGTCGTCAAAGTAGGGCAACTCCTGCACCAAGGCAAGTGGCTCACCCAGGGCCAAATTCAACAGAAATTTACTCATATGATGGGG
Organism: Picea abies; assembly: GCA_900067695.1. Taxonomy (NCBI): domain Eukaryota; kingdom Viridiplantae; phylum Streptophyta; class Pinopsida; order Pinales; family Pinaceae; genus Picea; species Picea abies. The sequence continues at coordinate 6,601 of CBVK0100300981.1, forward strand.
GAACTCAACACAATGGAGACCATTGCTTCCTAAGGAGGGATTATTGATCTAGGTGGATATCGATGGCCACCCACCTTTTCCGGCTGGATCAAAAAAACATTCTCTCAATTTTGGTAATTTACTATTTTTAGCAGTGTTTCGGGTCCTAAACTTCCAGAGCCGTTTTGAGGCCCTAAACAACGTTTTTTTGGGCATCTTGCGGTCATAAAATTTTGTGATGAAATTATTGTCAATAGTTGTAGTCCTCGGATAGATCTTTCCAACGGGCTATCGTATCCCTAAAACAGAGATCATAAGCAAAAGTAACGACCCTGGGAAGTTGATGTATTGATTTACCCAAATGGGGCCCACATGACTTTTTGCACTTCATCTCCTAGGGTTAGGTTTTTGGATGTCTAGGTTTTTTGACACTCCTGTTTATTGTAAAAAGGACTTCAGAGCCTCATTGTAATTATATTCTTGCGAATGAGCGCATTCATCACATCTCTTCTCAAAGATAAGCCGCCACCATTCCAGCAAGCTTGTTTTCCACTGCATTTTACAGTTTTAGCTTATTTCCTTATTGAATAAAGAACCAATTTTATTGTATCTTCGTTATTCTTTGTTAAGCATCTATTAATAATCTGTAGTCATTTCATTCTATTCATAAAATATGGATCAGGAGGAGTACCATTCCATCATCAAGAATGATTTGTGGGAAGTGGTTCTGAGACCAGAGGGGAAGTCAATAGTGACTTCCAAGTGGATCTACAAGATCAAACATGCTACAAATGGAATCATAGAAAATTACAAAGAGAGATTTTTGGCTATAAGTTTCTCCTAGAAAGAGGGAGAAGATTATGACGAGACATTTGCTCCATTAGAAAAGTACACTTCCACCAGATTGATTATTGTTATTGCTTCCATGATGGGATGGAAATTACACCAGATGGATGTCAAGACTACTTTCTTGAATAGTGTAATTAAATAAGAGGTGTACATATATCATCCACAAGGGTTTTGGAATACATGGGAAGGAGTCCCATGTTTGAAAATTGAAGAAGGCTTTGTACGGGCTTAAGCAGGAACCTAGGGCATGGTATGCTAGAATAGATAGTTATCTGATGAGCTTGGAGTTTACCAAGAGTGATGCAAATCCCAACCTTTACTACAAGGTTGAAGGTGGTTTCCCATTGATTTTGGTCCTATATGTGGATGACCTCTCCCTCACATGGGATGAGAATATCATAGATGGGTGCAAGAAAGAGCTCATCTTGGAGTTCGAAATGAAGGATCTAGATCTGATGCACTATTTCTTGGGATTGGAGGTGTGGCAGAGATCAGATGAGATTTTTCTTAGCCAAGGAAAATATACAGTGGAGATCCTGCAAAGATTTGGGATGATGCACTGCAAGTCCATAGCCACACCTATGGTTACGAATTTGAAGCTCTTGAGTGATTCATATTCAATTTTGGTTGATCCCATGATGTACAGATAGTTGATCAGATCCTTGATGTACCTGGTCAACACCGGAATAGACATATTCTTTGCGATGAGTGCAGTGTACCAGAAAAGCACATCAGGATGTTGCTTCAGTTTGGGATCGGGTATGATTTCATGGTTGAGTATAAAATAGACATCAGTGGCACTCAGTACATCAGAGGTAGAGAATATTGCAGCTAGTTTTACAAGTCGTGAAGTAGTGTGGCTTCGGAAGTTTCTTGCAGGGTTATTTGATCTAGAGTTGGAGCCAAATTTGATATATCGTGGTAATCAAAGTTATGTAAAGATTTTAGAGAATCTAATATTCCATGACAAGTCAAATCATATAGAGATCAAATACCACTACATCTGAGACATGGTGCAAAGAGGAGCAGTGGAGCTCCAGTACATATCCACAGATGAACAGATAGCGGACATTCTCACCAAGCCTTTGTCTAGAGTGAAGTATGAGTACTTCAGAGACAAGATTTGCATGATGAAAAATGTCCACCCTCATTGAGAGGGAGGTGTGATGTTTCTCCTCCAACAGGCTTCCCCTTTGGCCAAGGGTTTCCTAGACCATTCATGTGAGGTGACTAAGGGAGTAATGTGTAGCCTAGTACAAGTTTTTCCTACACCATGTGAGGTGGCTATGTGTGAATAAGACTTGTAGCATGGTCTTGAACCATGGTGTAGCCTTGGGGATATGGTCGTAGTCTTTCCCAGTGAATGGGTGTGAATAAGACTACTAGGAGAGGAGAAACATTACAACATAATTGTGAATATTATGGAAATATTTGTGTACTATTGGAAAACATGGTAGTAGTTGTGTTCTACCAGTTGATTGCTACATAGTCGTGGAGACTATGGAAGTAGTTGTGTACTACTAGATAGCATGGTAGTAGTTGTGTGATACGAGTTGATTGCTACATAGTCATTGAGACTATGGCAGTGATTGTGTACTATTGGACAACATGATAGTAGCTGTGTGCTACTAGTTGATTGCTACAGATTCGTGGAGACTATGGCAATTTTTTTGTACTACTAGACAACATGGTAGTAGCTTTGTGCTACTGGTTGATTGCTACATGGTCATAGAAACTATGGCAGTAGTTGTGTTCTAATGGACTACATGGTAGTAATTGTGTGCTACTAATTGATTGCAGCATAGTCATAAAGACTGTGTGGAAGTTTTGAGCTATCGATGGTATGGTAGTAGCCTTGAGGCTACTAGATGATTGTAGTATAGTCAGTGGACTATTGTAGTAATCATTGGACTACTAGAAGAAAACATCTTGGAAGAATACCTCCCTAGATAGAAGGGAGTGTTGATGTTTTGGTAGATGCGGGAGGTATTTCCTCCTGGACAACCTTTCTTAGAAGAGAAGAAGATTCCATAAGTCAAAGGAATACCATTGAACAGTGGAAGAACACCCAGAAAGAGAAGTTGGCCCATGGGAAAAGAATAAAGTGGAATTAGAACTTCCATGAAGAGAAGTCGGCCCACAAGAAAAAGATAAAGGGGAAATAGAATTTCCCAAAGAAGAACTCGACCCCATATAAAGTGACTTGAAGGCTATAAATAAGAAGACATCTTTCTCATTTGGACACACTCACTCACTCATCTCTCACTCAAAAATAAGGCGCTAGTATAAGGCAAGGAGAAGATGCAGTGTTGCAGCATCTGAGGTTCTTGGTTATTCTTGGTGGTGGTTTCTCTTGTGCGCTCCCTTAGAGAAAAGGTGTGTTATCGTGTATGGTGTTGTTTTTGAAGTTATTTGGTGAGCTAGCTCTATTGTGTGTGTTAGCCTTGTGTTAGGGTTTCTTCATTATCTGTTGTTCTTGAGAGCTTGTTGATGGTTGTATTATATTATTGATGGAATATATCTAAGAAAGATTGGTTGGGTTTTTCCCTAGGTTTGGGGTTTTACCAGGATAACTCTTTGTGTCTTCTTGTTCTTGTTTATGTTGCTCATATTTTCAGTATATGGTATATGATTGTTAATGTAAAAGAAGATACAAGTACACTAGTAATCCTAATGCTCTGAAAAAATATAAAAATCTAATAGGAAGTACCTATCCAATGCTAAATACATCAACAAGTGGAAGATGGAAGACTATTGAATTTGAAAGAGACATATGCTCATGCACAAAATTCTACATACCTCTCTCATCACGATGAATGTACAATGCCATCTAGTCTCCTGTGGCATGCTAGATTTGGTCACATTAATTATAAAATCCTTTGTTTGTTGAAAATAATGGTGTTTCTAGTTTACCTACTATTCCTAGGAATTTGAAGCAATGTGATGCTTGTATCCTTGGAAAACATAGAAAACAACCATTTCTTGATTCTACTTCCAGAGCATATAGAAAACTTGGACTGATACATTATGATTTGTGTGGCCACATGCATGTTCCATCTGCTAATGGAAATAAATATATCATGTATTTTATTGATGATTACGCTAGGATGTGTTGGGTGTACTTGTTGAAAGATAAATCACAAGCTTTTGAAACTTTTAAAAATTTTCATATATGTATCCAAAATCAAGTTCAGTCTCGTATTGGCTCTCTTCCTACTAATGAAGGAAGAGATTATACATCTAATGGATTTGAAAACTATCTTCGTCAACATGGGATCAAACATCAAACCACAATTCCATAAAATCCTCAACATAATGGTATAGTTGAAAGATTAAATAGGACTCTCCTAAATATGGTTCGTTGCATGATGTTTTTCAAAGATGTAAAATTGATGTTTTGGGTTCGATGTGCAGTTTATGTGAAAAATAGGTGTCCATGTCATGCTCTTGAAAATAATACTCCTTACAAAAAGTGGCATGGCCACATTCCTTCCATGGGGCATCTTAGGGGCTTTGGTTCCACCTGTTGTGTCTTAATTCCTAAGGAGAAAAGAAACAAGCTTGATGTAAGGAGTCGGAAGTGAATCTTCTTGGGGTACTCAAATAACACCAAGGCATATAATCTTTACAATGAGGTAAACAAGAAATTGATTCTTTCCAGAGATGTAAGTTTTTTTTAATCCTCCAAGAATAACAAAACTGTTGAAAGGCAGCTTGATCATTTGGATAAATTCACTTATGTAAAACATATTACGAATTTGTTGATGAGATTCAACATCTTGAAGGGGGGATCCTTCTCTTGGATCAATATATGGAATCTCCTTTTGAAGCACCATTTTCCCCTCATGAAGAATTTCCAGCCATTTCATCAGAACCTGAATTTTATTTGGATGATGTGATTAAGAGTATTGAAAGGCCGAGTCTTGATGAGAATTCAATACCACCTCAATCAGTTGAGCAACCTAGACCATCTCAGAAAGTTCCACCAAAATGACTCATAAAGACACTTGAAAGTGTTCATCCTAATGAGGTTAGAAAGATAAGAACCAGAAGTTCTTCAAGACAAGATGGAGGTGATGTAGAGAATTCAAATTCAGGGGATGTGGATGATATGGATGTTTCATGTGATTGTGATTGAATTTATCTACTAACTTTGAACCAACTTCCTTTGAAGAAACCACTTCTCATGATGAGTGAAAAGAATCCATGCATAAGGATTATGATGCTCTCATCAAGAATGGGACATGGAAGTTGGTGGACCATCTATTCAGAACCAAACCAATTGGTTGCAAGTGGGTCTTCAAGAACAAGTACAAATCAGATGGCTCACTTGACAAGCACAAAGAAAAGCTCATGGAAAAAGGATTTGCATAGAAAGAAGGTATTTATTATGAGGATACTTTTTCCCCTACAACAAAATGGGCTATCATTCATACTCTATTTGCATTAGTAGCACAGAATGGATGGAAAGTTTATAAAATGGATGTAAAGATTGTTTTCTTGAATGGAGACTTGAAAGAGAATGTCTTCATGTGTCAATCAGAAGGTTTTATTTTGAAGGGACAAGAACAGAAAGTATACAAGCTCATCAAATCCTTATATGGCCTAAAACAAGCACCACGAGCCTGGTATAAAAAGCTAACTAAGCATCATCTAAAATTGAATTTCAAGCACTTCAATCTTGATGATGCAAATATGTTTGTCAAGAAAGTTGCCAAAATTGTTGTATATCTTGTAGTGTATGTAAATGATCTGTTAATAATAGCGAAAAATGAAAGCCATATTGCATCCATAAAGAAAGAGTTAAAAAAAATTGAGATAACAAATTTCGGACATCTGCACTACTACTTGGGCATTGAAGTGAGTAAAAATCCAAAGTACATATTCATCTCCCAAAAGAAGTACATTGGAGAATTGTTGAACAAGTTTGGCATGGTTGTGTAAACATGTCTCTACTCCAATGGAACAGAATTTGAAGCTCACAACAAAAGAAGGGAATTAATTTGAGAATACAACCAAGTACAAACAAAGTGTGGAAAGTATTATCTACCTTACCACCACCAAACCATATATTTCATTTATTGTTGGGATTATTTCCAAGTTCATGCAAAAACCATGTGAAGGACATTGGTTTGTTGCAAAAAGTGTTCTAAAATACTTTAAGGGAACTCAATATTTTGGACTCAAGTACTCTAAGGTGGATGACTTCAACCTGATTGGATATTCTATTTCAGACTTTGTTGGATATGTTGAAATAATGTAACTGCGAAGAGTGTTCTTATTATTATTTTTATTTTATTCATTAGATTAATCCCCATTGTGGATTAATCATGTCAGTAATTGTATTAGAACCAAATCCCCTTTTGCGGATTGGTCAACAGACAATTGTAATAGGCAGAATAAGAAGTTGGCCCCAGCAATTAATTAAAAGACCCAAAAATATAATAAAGGTGGGTTTACCCACCCAGATGGAGAAGTCAGCCCTGCCAGTGAAGAGACACTTCACA
>CBVK0100300982.1:0-12935 GCA_900067695.1 Picea abies
TTAGGCAAAAAAAAAAAAAAAATCATTAAATGCCACATCAGTAGTTTATTAATTTTTTTTTTTTATGGCAAAACAAAATACAATTAACATTCATAAAAATTATAAAGTTTTTAAAGTTGTTATTCATTTATTCATCTTCTTAACAAAATAAAATATAATTAACATTAATAAAAATTATAATATAATTAACATTAATAAGAATTATAGAAAAGGTTGTGTTGTTGATTTTTCTAGAAATAAATTATATAAAATATTATTATTTATTCAATATTTGGAGTGGACACTTCATCCATTGTGAGGGATGTTTAAAGCTAAAAGTGATAATAAAAAAGAGTGTTAGGTTGAAAATTTATAGAGTGAAAATGATGGATAAGAGGTTTGACAAAGAGTAAGAAATTTTATAAATTTAATATGTAATTTTAAAAAATAATAATAATAATAACTTAATTTTAAAGTTATAGTCGAGTTAGACATTAAATTGGTGTATAAGATCTATTGTTTACAAGACAAGGGATCCCTTCTACATAGTGATTTGTTTGCTTCATCCTTCACTAACCTAGGCTTCATCCTTTCTTTATTGGCCTCTCCTCCTTGATCCCCTACTTTCTTTCACTAGTGGTAGTGGCCCCAATAAGTTCCCTCATAGTCAGACATGGAAAATGGGTAGAACCATAACCTCTGCACACCCTGAACCTCGAACACAAAGCTCCTACTACAAGACTACAAACACAGAACCTCGGTCACAGGGCCCCATATATAGAGGACCCAACACAATACCTCAAATCCAAAGGCCCAAACACATGACCTTAGACTCGCCATGTTTTCCTAATGCTTTAGGCTCCTTGAATTAGAGTTTTAGCTTGAATTTCTAGCAATGTTAAATACCTCTGCATTTCCTCCATATGACAATACCATAACCATAATTGCTTGCTTCCCACCATCATTGTGGATTTTAATGGTATTCCTGGACACCTCAAGCTCCAATTGCTTGCATTAATGTGATAGCAAGGGTGGGATCGTGTTAATTTACAATTTGTGTCTTATCCATCACTTCCCTCCATCTTATCAACATGCCTAGATTATACCTGGCTATGTTGTGTGGAGGCTCCATGCCACCTCATGCACTACTTAGTGAGATTCCTCCCTAAAACCCCATTTGGGGAGATGTTTGCAATATTGATTACAACAAATTACAATTTGTGTCTTATCCATCACTTCCCTCCATCTTATCAACATGCCTAGATTATACCTGGCTATGTTGTGTGGAGGCTCCATGCCACCTCATGCACTACTTAGTGAGATTCCTCCCTAAAACCCCATTTGGGGAGATGTTTGCAATATTGATTACAACAAATAAGATAAAAAAAAAAAAAATAGAATAATGTTCACAATAAAATAATGTTTTCCATACAAGAATTCCATTCCAAGCTTTTGAAACATCATTAGTTACCTAGTTTTCAAACCTAAGGCTTTGATACCATATTTAGTGCCCCAATCTTTTTTGTCATTGAGGAAAAAATAAGGCACTAATTGTTGTATGTTTGTTCTTATATTTATTACTACAATTTGAACATTATTCCTACATAGTTTATTGAACCAACATCTATCCAATCATTTAGCAGTATTTTTTTTAAGATGGTCTACTCACATATTCATATATTACAAAAAGATTGTAGTCAAGGTCATCCATGAGCTTACAAAAAGAGAAACATAGCTCAAATGCCTTTGCATGGGCTTCAACAGGTGAACTAAATCTGACATATTAAGTCCGTTTAAGTTATATTTGTGGTAACATTTAGCATTATCAATATAATAAACGAATGAACTGGAAATAGAAAGTGTAGACAACCTCATACATGTAACAACCAACATTGTGAGTGCATCAAACATATAAATTGAGATGCAAAATATCCAAAAAAAAAAGACATTGCAAGATAACCATAGAGCATATTAAAATAAATTGGGTTTAGAGGGGCTTGGGACTACAAGGGTCACAAGCCCTTGGTCTTTGTTCGAGATCTCCTGACATGCATCATCCTCAACAATGATTGGATTGTCGCTTGTTCTATCCAAGTCAATGATTCTAAAAATCTCTATCATTCACCCTCGTGCTTCAACATTCCAGACAGTCACTTTGAAGCTCAAGCCAAAGATCAGTCAACAAAAAATTGTAAACTTAGCTTCCAATATGTGTACTTAGTCACAGGATTATGATTCCAGATGTTGCGAATTTTCCAAAGTCTTGGCCATCGAGTAGAATTCCATAGCTCTAACCACTTTGGAGTCATGAGACCAGGAGTATCTTTTGTTTGTGACCCAATCATGAAATTCACCTTGAATCTATTGCTTGGAAATTTGTCCCCTTTTCTATTTGATTGTGTCGACTAGTTCATTCATTTCTTATTGAATATGTTGAGGTGTAGTTTCTCAGTATCTTTGTTGAGCCTCAACAGTTTCCTTATTTTCACTAGTTCCCTTGAAGCCAGGCATGTCCACGCTATCTATTAGTGTTGTGGCCTTCCCCTTTCTTTTCATTCTTCACTTGCTAGATTCGATAATATTTGCATTGGATACGTTCACCATTAATTTTTCATGAGTCTAGAGTCTTAAAGCCAAGGTGCTAGTTTCTTTTGAATCTTGGAGCGCCCAACCTCTGAATTTGCAAGTTAGATCCAACAGCCACCACTAGCCTATCAAAAGATGATGAAATCGAACAAATCGGGCCACATTCCTGTATATGTAAGACATAAGAGAGACACTAGAAACCCATCGATCCTTACCCCCAAGCAAATCACGCTTAAGGGGACAAAGGTTCTTGTTTCCTCCAAATGCACAGAAGAAATGACACTCTCAAACATAGACAAAAAAAAAAAGAACAATAGAGAGGATAATACCATGAGTGTAAGTAGGAAGTAGCCTAGACCCCAACCTCCACAAAATCTACGAGAAAAGATCAAGGCTATATTGACAAAGAGAAACCCCTTTCCCTTTGGTTAGCCAACATTGATGGCATGGGATTTGAAAGATGAAGGACCCTCATCTACAAAAAACGAACTTGATCCCATGCTATTATAATAACTAGCACCATAAAAATTAATTGTCTTTTTCATTACCATTTGTGCAGATGCTCTCATGCCACGCGAAATGTTGATGGTTGAAGCACCACCGAGGGAACCCTCAACCTCGTGCTTGCTTAGAACCAGGGTCAACCTCATCTTGCATTGAGCGCCCATCACAATCCCATGAATTGGTGTAATGCTTGTGTACTTCCTCATCGCTCGTTGGGGAAAGGTCCCAAACGAGAGACACATAACAAGCCTCCACTCTCCACATGGCATGGGCATATTTTTCCCTCCCTAGCAACCAATATGAGGGAATCATTTAGCAAATAACCAATTACTTAGTAAGTAGATTAGTCATCAATCAACCAAAATATTCATTCTTTGTTTGAACAAAAGTAAATAACAGAAAATACGAAAATGGAACAGTGAGCTTAGATTTTGCATTTCGATGATAATTGACTTGGAACTATATCGTCTCTCCACCAACTTTTTCAATGGAGAATGCTTGCAACATTATTTGTTTCCTCGTAGCCAATGTTATCTTGAGTTATAAGGCACCCCCTATGCTGGGGTATTGAAACTAACTCACATGTCATGAGGTATGACACTCACCGAGTGATAAACCATAGTATAATACCTTACCCCTCTTTCACTGAAAGGGTTTTGGTAGCATAATCACAACATCACTATTATACCCTAGCTCAACGTCATCGACATATAGGTGCTTGACCTACTATGCTCATACTAACACTTCTTTTATTATTGATGGGAAGGATTTTTCTCCTAATATTATTTAATATTCCACCTTTTTCCCTAAGAGAGACATGTGTCCCAAGTGTCCCCTTCACATTCATTGCCTTACATGCCTTAAAAGTGACACTCTCTACATTGAAAAGTGTCCATTATCAAATTCATTCTTTACATCACTTTACAAATGTCACTTTTCCCTTTTACACTTGTCATTTCAATTTCAATTTCAATTATTTTCATGTCTTAAAAGTGCTTTATCAACACTTACATTTCAAGTGACATATTTCTTTTAATATTATTTTATTCTAAAATTGTCTCTTTTCTTATTTATTTTTTATTTATTTACAATCATTACTAGAACATCATGTTCCCCATAATGTTCCATGACTAGTTTATAGGATTATAGTATTAATTTAAAAGGAGTGACATATAAACCACTTTTTGGAATCAACACTCCCCCACCCCAAGGGTGAGTGTCTTGTTGCACACTACTACATATACATATGTCAATATCACATTAATATTGTCAAATAAATTATATATTAAAAACATTTAATTCCATATAGTCAATAATTGCCACATGAGTATATTGGTACCCCAAGTACCACATATATCATATATTGACAATTACATATATTGCCATGCATACATGGGGAGCGATCAACTTTGTCCTTGCAACACCTAGTCAATATAAGTAAGAAGGTGAAGAGTCTTCTTACCAATGCTCAAAACTCAGGGACCTTTACATGTGAAAACATTGCCCAATATAAGATGAGTGGTAAAAAAGGTGGGGCATTGCATGGTGTTCTTTTAGAGTTGAATTGGATATAATTGATCATCCATGTAAACCTTTGTGCATGTCATCTTAATTGTGATGTGGTGTTGATTATCCCTTCCATGATGTCATCAAGGTGGCATAGGTTGTTGACTGGTTGTGCATAAAAAATGTCATTTGCAGAGGTTTCATTGATGTTTTTATAGATTAGAACATTGTAAGGGTTGTGCAAAGTTGTTATGTTGCATGGACCAATGATGCCTCCTTTGTAAGAAGCGATATTGATAACATAAAATTTTCAATAAGCTTTGTATACTAAGCTTTTATCCGAAAAGTTGAAAACCAATTCAAAATTACGTTGAAAAGTCATTTCTCATATTTGAATGAGTTATGTCATGTGAGGTGTTGCATTGGATTGAGCTAGCCTATATCCATCTTAACTCAAATCTATTAAGCATGAAGAGAAATAAAATAAAATAAAAATAAAAACCACAAATCTTTCAACACTAAAAAGATTTCATTTAAAATGATCTCATCTAATTTATTTTATTACTATGTTCTTCTTTATTATAATTTTGTTTTTCATTATGGATCTTAATTTCTATTTCAGTTAGTTTATTAACATTACATTATGTTTTACATCTTGTGAGTAGTGAACTCCATGCCTCACCTAGCTTCTCTTAGTATAATCTTTCTCACGTACACATATATAATTAATGTATTTATTATTATTATTATTATTATTATTATTATTATTATATATCCAGAGAAAAAACAAGTAATTTTATTACGAAGGAACAAAATTACATTTGTAGATGCCAGTGGCATTCCTTCGAATTTATTGATACAGTTTAGGCAAGCCTTTATTTCCTTGTCAATAGTGTGGTAATTTCTTTCAGCGGGATTCCAAAGACTGGATGCAAACAAAACTATCTCTTCATCAATTTTGTTGCAATCTTTTATGCATTGCTTGAGAACTCCTCCCCATCCTTCTTTAGAGGCATCGGTCTCAATAACTTTAGGCAGGTCATCGTCAATAAGATACAATATTGGGAGATATTTTACCGTTTCTTTAATCTTGAGAATGGCCTGGGTGTGGGCACTGGTCCCAAGGAGAAGGATTCTTTCCTAGTCTCTTATTAAGCAACTTCCTATCTTGGGCACAATGTTCATAAAATGTAGACACATAATTTAAGCAACCCAGGAATCTTTGTAGTTGTTTCTTATCAATGATAATATCATGAAATTTATCAACAAATTCTATAGCATGATGTTGAATTTATGTTTTTCCATGCTTGACAAATTGTCCAAAAAAATCAATCTTTGTCTAAAACAATTTCATCTTTATGAAAGATAGTACAAAACCATTATCATGAATTATTTTCAAGAAAATACTTAGATGTTTCAAATGTTCCTCTAATTATTTTGAAAAAATGAGGATATCATCAATGTATACCATGAGGCAATCCATATATGGTTTCAACATGTATTCCATTATTCTCTAAAACTCATTGGGAGCATTTTTTTAACCCAAAGGGAATTACTTTTCATTCATAATGGCCATGGGGAACATTGAAAGTTGTTTTGAACTGGTCTTCATCTTTGATTCCTATCTGCAAAAATCTTTATTTAAGATCGAATTTCGAGAAGACCTTTGCACCTGCAATTCTTTTGATTAAGCCAAACTTATTTGGAATAGGATACCTTTTCCATTCTAATGCATCATTGAGAGGTTTATAATTAATGACTAATCTAGGAGTTCCTCTCATTTTCTTAGAATATTTATCTACACAGAACCATGACCATGGGCTCTTGGATCCTCGAATACGAATCTTTTTTAAAAGTTCTACCATTTCCAAGGTGCAGAATTTTTTGAGTTGAGTAGACATAGGAATGCTCTTGCTTCTATTGGGGATTTGTTTGAACTTAGGTTTATAGGGAAGACTAACTTGAAATGTTTTTCGATGCCAAAAGGCATTAGGCACTTCGTGGCATACTTTGTCCTTAAACTCTTTAATCAGGCCCTTAATTTGTTGTTGCCATTTAGGTGTCTGGATGAGATTTTCTAGATTTAAAGAATGTTCAACAGACCTAATAATCTTCATATGGGCTCTTTTCTCTCGGATTTCTTCAATCAATGACAAGGCAGGGTTTTTTTAAACTTCAAGCCTCCATACTGAAAGAGAAGTTTCTGGAATTGAAACAAAGGGAAGGAAATATGTTTTGGATTTAATGGTTATAAAGTACCCTTCTCTACCTTGGTAGTTTGTAATTCCATGGGGCTTCAAAGTAGAAAGAAATATAGCTCCCAGAATGCAATCATAAGGTATATTAGATACTAATAGGAAGGCCAAGCAAAGACATAATTTATCTATACATACTTTTCCTACTGGAAGCTGATATTTAATTTGGATTTTCCTTTTGCCTATAGTTTTTTCTAAGGCATTTCAAGGTTTCCAGTATAACAGATTGGCATGTTTGATGTCCATAAAGCATGTAGCTCGTATCTTTTCTATGTAAACAAACATAAACATAAAACATAACCAAGCAGAAAAAAACATAGCTTTTAGAGTCCATTGTTGTCATTTTACTAGCTAGCCTACGCGAAACAACCCTTAAAAGTTACAATGTTATACAAAAATAATTATATGGAAGAGAGATTTTAAAGTTCCTTACAACTTATAAGAAGCAATAATCATTTGAAAACTGTTGCAGAAACCCAAAAAACTAGAAAAAACCATTGGAGAAACTAATCATAAATGCATCCAAGAGTTGTGAAGATATTATGTTGATCCCAACGAGGTTTTGTTGTGATCTTCCACGAGCCCTTGTCCATTGCCAGCCTAACTTTTGAGAGCCTATCCTGGCATTCATGTAGTAGATAGCTCATACCTTCTCTATATAAACATGCATAAAATAGAACCAAAAAGAATAAATCATAACTTGCAGAGTCCACTATTGTCATTTTACTAGCTAGGCTATGAGAAACAACCCTTGAAAGTCACAATTTAATATAAAAATAATTATATGGAAGATAAATTTTAAACCTCCTTACAACTTAGAAGAAGCAATAATCATTTGGAAACTGTTGTAGAAATAGAAAAAACTAGAAAAAAAAACATTGGAGAAACTAATCATAAATGTATCCAAAAGTTGTGAAGATATTATGTTGATCCCAATGAGGTTTTTACTGTGATCTTCCACAAGCCCCTTTCCATTGTCAATCCAACTTTGTTCATGTCCCTGTAAATGTGATTGAATAAGAGATGAGAGAATAGAGTTGTATATCTTTTAATATTCTGAAAGAGAGGTTGAAGAGTATAATTTTGTAAAGAGGACATCCCATTCATGCATCTAATAATCAACATTGAGTCACCATATACGTGCATCTTTGCAATTCATTTTTATTTTTCCAATTAGAGAGTGAGATTAAGTGCCATTAGTTCATTGTATTTCTTTGAAGCTTGTCCAAGGCCAGTCGAGAAAGAAAAACATTGATCTTCAGAAAGAAAATGATACCACTCGATCCCCCTAGGGATGGGTTCCCTTAGGAATCTCCATCGAAAAAAGTCCCAAGGGAAGCATTTTTGGATGATATTCTTTGAGGGTGAGGTTGATTGATGAGTTGTTGGGCTTTGTGGGAAAGCTGATAATATCGCCAAATTGTTTACCGCACAACGCGAAGGAGAGGAGTCAATCCCTTCGAAAAGGGAATGATTATTTGCAATCTAGATACCCTAGGATATTATCAAGGGGAGAACCTTGTAATCTATAGTATTGGGATCATCCATCCATTTTTTAAAGGATTCTTCTACTTATCTCCTTCACATCGACATTGATCCCCAATAGTCCTTTGGATTTTAGTCTAGACTGATGTAGTGAAGGAGCATTCTAAAAAAAGGTGTTGATTCGTTTCATTAGCCTATTTATAGAGGCTACATTTACCCAACTCGATGAAATTTCTCCACTACAACTTGTCCCAAATGGGGGATTTGTTTAATAATAAAATCCACATAATTTTTTTTCTCTTGGATGGATACTTCAATTTCCATATCTTTTTCCCCAACCAAGGTAGGGGGTCCTCTCGATTTTATTGCAATAGAGCCGAGTGGCCTAATTGTGGGACATACTAATTGTGGGACATACCCACCCATAGGATTTAGAGACCAAACCAATTGATCTTCCTGATTTTATGGGAAAAAAGGAGTTTTGAAGAGTGTTGATGTAAGTTGTCCATAAGTGTGCATGTTCATCTTCAAGGCCTCGTCTTGCAAATTTAACAATCTTGATTATCTTGATTATCTTGATTATTTTTTTTAAATCTCGCCTTGACTAATAATCTGGATCAAGGTATCTGGAAGAATATGATTTTTATTGTAGCTAATCCATGGGTCTTTTCCAATCAACATACTTGATCCATTTCCAATTCACCATATCAACCATTTTCCAATGAGTGGGAAAGTATTAAGAATGGATTTCCAAAAAATTGAACCATTTTCAACCTTTTTTATTAGATTTTGGATCCAACCAATGATTGTGTCAGAAGGAAAATATTTGTCCTTTATGACTTGTGGCCAGAGACCAAAGCCTTATATTATCCCCCACATGTTCTTTGTTTCCAAGTCTTTGGAGAATAAATAAATGTTTTTTTAACTCTCATCCACCAAACTTCTTCGGTGTATCTAAACGCTTAAAGGAGGCCAACACTAGATATATTTTGTATTTAGGACTTGACCAAAGGAATCTATACGAAAGTTGTCTAAATTTCCCCAAGATTCCTTTCAGAATCCATGACAAAGTGGTCCAAAATATATGAATTTATTTTCATACAGATTTAACCAGAACTAGCATGTCAACTCTTGAGAGCCAACAATTACACCATGAGTATATCCTTTTCTCCACTTTCGCAAGAAGCCACAGCCAATCCCTCTTACGATAACAATTTAATTTAAAGGTAAATCCCATATATTTCAGACATGTTCCAATATCCCTAACCTGGAGGTCCAGAGCTTGAGAGATGTGATGATTTTCTTGCTTTAATAGATCCTAGGTGAAAAGTGATGACTTTTCCATGTTTATTTGCATTCCTATGGCTTTGCAAAATGTAGTGAGAATATTCTTCAAATGCTCTACATGCCAATACTCCCCTTCACAAAATATTAGAATACCATCCACAAAAAGTAAATATGAAAGAGAGAAATTGGTGTTGATCGAAATACCTTTAAGTCAATCATTTTTTATTACATTGTGAATCAGTTTGTTGAGTCCTTATGCAACCAACAAGAAGAGGAGAGGGGAAAGGGGGAAACCTTGACTAATTCCTTGCTTAGATTTGAAAAAAATGGTGGCATATCCATTGATCAATAGGCAAAAGGTGTTGAGCTGATGTAGTTCAGAACCCATGCTACTAATGTGCGTCCAAATCCCAGTTGAATAAGAATCATCCTAATGTAGAGTCAGTTGACTCTATCAAATTCCTTTGACAAGTCCACTTTAAAGTTTATGGCATTTTTTTTCTTGTGTGGATGGAGTGAAGGCCCTCTTGTGTTAGACTATTTGCTTGATGAATTCGGTGCCCCTTTAAGAAGCCAAATTGTTTGAAAGAAATATTGTCTCAAAAGAAGTCCTTCAATATATTGGCAATCAATTTTGAGATTATTTTATATATGTTATTTCAAAGAGAGATGGACCTGAATTGATTAAAAGTACAAAGGGTTATTCAATTTAGGGATTAGGGCAATGAAGGTTGCATTAAAGGCAGCTAGGACTTACCTCGAGGTTTTGGAGCACTCCACCATCTTGAGTAAATCATCTCCTAGGAAATCGAAGTAATCAAGATAAACTTTAGTTATGAGCTTGTCAGGACCCGGGTTCTTATCATTTTCAAAACTATGTAGGACCCTCAACAATTCCTCTTTTGAGACTCTGGTCCATCAATTTCCCTTTCCCTTCACGATCAATGGAACTAGGGAAGAAGCTTTCTACATTAAGTATGGTGTCTATAGTTTCCCTTGAATCAACCTTGAAAAAAGTTTTAAATTTCATGGTTCCTTCCTCCATGATTTCCTCAAATGAAGTGGTTTTATAACTAATTGGTCTGTGTATCTCCTAGATGGTATGGACTGCCTTCCTTATGTTGGCAAAGTGGTAGAAGAATTCAGTGTTTTCTCCTTCGACTTGCAACTAGAGGGCATGACTCTTCAATCTCTATTCATTTTCCTTGTTTAAAATAATTTTCCTTCTACCTTGTTCCAAACATTTTATCTCCTCCTTTTGTTGATCTATAAAGGGATCCTACCCCTCTTTTTCTTGCCAAGCTTGCAATTGTTTTTCAATGTTAATGACAACATTGTATTTCTTCCTTCTTCTTTCCTTGTTCCATGTGAATGCTACCTCTTTGTCCCTTTTTATGTTTGATAGGAATTAGAGAGAAGGATATTCCAAAGAGGATCAATTGAAAGGAGTCCAATTTGACCTGATAACCTCTACAAATGATGGGTCCTCTATCCAATTTGAATTCAATTAAAAGGGGTCAAGAGATTTTCTCAATCTGGGAGACAATTCCAAAATGATAGGGTTGTGGTCAAATTCCCCACCTAAAGTGACCTATTGGCGAATATGAAGATTTTCCCAAAGGAAAGCTTATGATAAAAGGAACTGATCCAACCACTTTGCCACACTTGCTTCTCCATATCTCATATTCGTCCAAGTGGGAGAATCCTTTGTCGGTTGGACATCATAGAACCCTGCTACCTTAATTTGATGGATGATGAATTTAGCTATTGGTCTATTTGCATTGTTCAACCCCAAATTTCATAGCCTCCTAGTATGAATTTTAGGTCTTCACCAATCATTACCAGGCTGGTATTTATTAGAGAGACTTGAAGGGTTTAATTCCCAAAATCTTAATGATCTGCATAATGCCTATGGATGTTTAGGCAGAGGAAGCCTATATTTATACCAATGGAAAGGAAGGAGCTCCCCAACCTGTGCCCCAACCCTACTTGTATTGCCCACGAGTTTTGGATCTAAAGGGATTTTTTATTCCAACCCATGAGGAGACCCCTTGATCTTCCCTAAGCACACGTGGCTATGAAGTCCCATCTAGGAAGATCAACAGAAAGAGGTTTTGTGGTTTTTCCTCCTTCCACCATTGTTTCTTGAAGCATTATGATAGAACAATTATGAAGTTCTCGAAGTTGCCTTGTGGTCAATTTCTTTAAGGGATTGGCTAGCCCTCAGCAGTTGAGGGAGAGAATAATCATGGGTGAACCTTGCCAAGTCTTGTTTCTCTAAGGGCCCCAATGAGAGATTTTTTACGACTAGAATGAACCTCTGAATTAGCTTGCTTTTGAGCTAGGGAAAGGAAGGATTTTTTAACCCTTTGAGAGGCCTTTAAATAGTTATCTTCATATGATCCAAGGCCTCACTCTATGCCTAGATTGAGTGGTTTTATTGTGCATGATTGGGATCAAAGGTTATATTTTAGAGTCGGGGAAGTGGGGGAAGCTACTAGGTTTTGGGAAACAGTGGGGGGGGGGAGTTGGTGGTCGACCCTTTGGAGGGTTAGAGCCTGAAGTATTCTTAGGAAATAGAGATTTTGAGAGAGGTATCATGGGTTATGTATGATGACCAGGAAAACTTGAGAGACATAAGAGAAATTTATTACTAGGGTCTTTCTCCAAGACTAAAAATTGTTCCTTTGGAGGCCCATAACTCAGCCCCAAACCATTAGAAATATTTAATTGAGGGGAGGAATGGTTTGACTTATCAGAGATCAGTTCCAAAGTGGTTACTTATAGAATTGTTGTAAGCTCACTTGATCCTGCCTAGTCCCTGGGAGTGGTTTCCTTGCCCAAAGATGGAGCGGGTGGAAGATGGGACTGAATTGGAGATGAAGGTGAATCTTCTTGCATCTTCTGATATCATATCTTCTTGGCCTAAATCCAATGCTTCTCGGATTGACAAGATGACCATAAACATGGCACCTCCCACATTAAAAAGGAATGCCTTTGTAATAAAGTTCTCGGTGAAAGATGGTATTTTGATGCTATATGGTTATTGTGTCTGCAAGGCCTCTCAAGAGATTTAAGCCAACCAAGATTTGTGACATCCCCATATAGTCAGTGCACAAATAAGTGAAATTGTCTTCCTAGAACAACCTCGAGGCATTTCCACTAATACCTCTTCTGACCATAGTATGAGAGGGAGTCTAGGCAATCGGACCCAAACTGTGTTTATTTCAAGTCTTTCTGAATTTGCATCAAACTCTACTGTTATCAGACTAATTGGTAGGTGCGGACACTAACCGATCTCCCTAGATCCACCTGGATCTAGAACAAAACACA
>CBVK0100300983.1:0-12934 GCA_900067695.1 Picea abies
CGCTCTTCCGATCTCACTGAAAGTATCTTGATTCTCATTCTCCATTCAATGAGAGATATTGGACGGCACAGGGTGAAAAAACCATTGCTCCCTGCTGTCGTTGGCCCCCATAACATTCGATGCCAACACTTTCTCTTGTTATAGTGGGTCTTACTTTGCGACTATTGCAGTTATTTCTGTCATTTGTCGAAGACCTCTGAACTTGGTTGGGCTATCAATGCCCACCTAATCGCTGCTACTTACTACCGCAATTACTCCCTATTGTTCAGAGTATGTTCATTTACAGAATTGTCTTTTTCCTTTATCACAACCGCCCCCAGAGGAGTTGCAGTTGTCTACACCAATGCTTCCATCATCTTTTTCATAGTTACATGACATGAGCATGGGGCATGCCCACCTCATTTGTACACAGTTTTATATTTTACACACCTTATGGAAGGTCGGGTCCTACCAGTTCCTTTTTCCCTCCAACGGATCGCTTCGGACACCCAAACTATTACTCTCTCTTACAACAACATTCTCAGTAGAAGAAACATTGATGGATTTCGGCTATCTTACAACAACATTCTCAGTAGAAGAAACATTGATGGATTTCGGCTATACGTCTTCTCCTAACCTCACCCATCAAGGGGCATCTATTATCACTGAAATTTCGTCCGCACATGGTTACAAGAAATCAACATCGTCAAACAGTAATGAAGTCATTCATGGACCTGAATTAATAACACATCATTCAAAAAAGGTCAAAAACTATACAAAGTAGTGAAAAATTGAAGAGTGCTTTGCATACTTTGGGTGCACGCGCACATGAGCGGAACAAGAATGTATAAAGCGTGCACAGGCGCACGATGCACGACTATTAGTGCAAAAATCCACACATTTGCTAAACGACACATTTATGAATGTGGTCGGCCTCCCAACCACTTATGGTTCATCTCCCAAGATGATTTGACCTCCAAATCCAGGATGGATCCGAATGGTGGGCTGGTCAAAGACCTAATAATGCCCTAAATGGCCTCTTTTCACACTACAAAGGAGTTACACAATAACCCAATGCAATGCTATAAAAATCCATGAATGCACCTCATTTTCTCAAGGAATTCAAAGTAATGTTATGCGATTGTTTTAAGGACTCCATCCTTGACAAGAACACATTGGCACCATTTCATTGAGCAATCCACCTCTCCATTGAGTGGATATGCAAAGAGTTCTTTCACCACTATTCTCATTTTCTTTTTTGTAAGGAGAGCAAGCTTGTGAGGGTCCAAGAACCTTCCCTTGGAGGAAGAAGGGACTCATAGTCCCCTTCCTTCTTGGTGCTTTGATTTCATCAATAGACCAGCCTCTAATATTGGTGACATGGGTCTTTTTGTTATTTGTTTCCTATGCTCATGATTTTAATTCTTATTTCATCTATTAGTCTAATTTTTAGTTATAGTTTTGTTTCTTCTTTCTCTAACCTTTTTCTCTACAGTTGTCCTGCCTAGTAGACCCAACTAGGCTTCCAAGCACCTCGATTCTGCTCACTAAGGTGACGAAAGAGGTGCAACACCAGGTCCTCTTGACCTTTATTTATACATTACAATACCTCAACAACAACCTTAGGATGAAACCTAAGTGTCAAAACCCTAAATACCCAAAACCCTAGGTGTCTAAAACCCTAGGTCAACTTGACCCGCATTTTCTGGGCTTCGCCAGTGTGTCTTTCCTTCCTTCTCATGTGGTGTTCCAAAGTATCCAATGGTGGATTTTTCCCACTTTCTAAATTTCTCTCAATCCATATTCCTTGCTGATGTGTCATCCTTGATCTCCTCATCCCATGTCTTTCGTTTCTGTACTTCGCTCCATCTTTTCGTCTCTTCTGCTCACTTCGACCTAGTCACAGTCACCGTGTCTTCTACGAAGTGCGCATTCAATATTTTCTTCCTTATACTTCGCTCTCTTCCATAATAAAGGGCCAATAATTAACCTTCTTATAACCACTTTCCATAATTATAAAGTTCTCCATTTACTTTATTATTTAAATAATCCTCCTTGACTTTGTCACTTCACTTTATTATTTAAATAATCCTCTTTGATTTTGTCGCTTGACTTTATTATTTAAATAATCCTCTTTGACTTTGTCACTTTACTTTGCTATTTAAATAATCCTCTTTGACTTTGTCACTTCACTTTATTATTTAAATAATTTCTTCTTTGCAAGAACTTTGACTTATTTGACCTTTTGGGGTTTCAAGCCAATCATATGAGCGTCCTTCAACTTCGTAAGGCCATAACTCTCAAACCGTGAGGAGTTATGTGACATTCCACATTCCACTAGAAATATATCAAAACTCATACCATTATACATCAAACAAACTTGTGTCCTATTAGCACTCTGTAAATTTTGTTTGGCTAATGGAAAAATGATAGAGGTAACTATTTCAACTAGCTTTAGAGTTAGGCTCTAGCCTGCTCAACTCAGAGAGGTTTGACTTGCATCACTTGATATTTCTTTGGAAATCGATGGCTAGATGTAGTTTGTTTTGGGGTTATTTTATAAAGTTGTTGGCAAGGAAGGGTAGGTTCACTCAGGTGTACGGAGTAAAAAATATGAAAGTGAATGAAAATAATGACTGGCTAGTAGAAATATGCAGAGGATAAAGGCTAAATGAGGCAATGAATGTGAGTTATAAGATATATTCAAGCAGGGTGTAAGAGGAAGGAGAAAACAAATAAATGCATCAGAGAACTACTAAAATGAATTCTGAATTAGTTAAGAAGAAATACATAGTTTAAATTTCTTAAGCTGAGAGCATCATAAGATGAATTTTGAGCTTTTAACTATCCAATTTAAACAGAAGACAATGAAAATGGAATTAAGAACACAAGAAATACATACAATGAAAGGAGATAAAACTCATATCACCACCATTATAATCTTTTCATAGAGACTTCAAAAAGATTCTCCATATGTATTCAATTTAGCTCTAGAAAATTACAACTGAGTTCAGAAACAACTAAAATGTGCCCTTTCACTTCTTCTAAAATCAATTCATTCAGAAATTATAGCATTTATACAATTCGATTACAATGGTTGAACTGAAATGTTTCAGCTTCTAAAACCGACTACAAAAATTTCAAATGATAATATCGGTATGTAAACCAATTTACAATGATTAAACAAAAACATTTCATAAACTAACGATTGATTTTTATGACTATTCAAATTTTGTATTCGCCATTTGTCTTGCTCTAAGATTCTTTTGAAACCTCCAATCTGGTGACACTTGGAGGATATCTTCTAGTTCCTGGAAAATTACATTTTGTCTTGCCTAGTCACACTATCTCTTTCCACTGTAAGTCAGAAGGGATATCATAATCCATCATCTCCTTTATTAGGATTTCCAGGTCAATGCAAGTGGCATAAATCATGGTTGGAAACCCAATATTCATTTTCTTGAACTGGTTCAATATCTCAAAATCTATGGTCAAATATTGCACCAGATTTGTTCCCTTCAAGTTCTCCTTCAAGTTCTCCTCCAATCTTTCAAACTTGGAGTGATCCATTCTGCATTGGGCAAGGTGAGATTTGTACTCCTCCTGATCATACAATTTCCCTTTTCCATTGCAAAATGATGGGAGGCCTTTGATGAACAACTCTTCAAATGGATCTTTGAATTCTTGTATGCTTTGCTCCATCTGCATGGCCTTGGTTTGGACTGATTTAAAAAGGTTATTCTTGGCAATGACTCTCCTAGACCAAATGATCAATGCGGTCCTTTATTTGACCCCAATGGTTTGAAGTTCAACAATGGGAATGAAATTTAGTAGATTTATAGCATTATGGTCCCACTCCGAAGGTTTCTTTGCCAGTATCTCACCCATAACAATGCATCTTCTTCTGGCTGTGATAGCCATGCTATATTTTTCATCAATGAAATTTAGGTATACCCTGAACTTAGCAACTTCAACAACAATAGAGTCCCAGATGACATGTTTGTCCCACTGCAACAATCCTTTTCCTATCAACCTTGTCTTCAATTTGTCTACCCTTTCCTATAAATCTTTATTCTCTTTCTGGAACTGGGCCATCTTTTCATCCTTTAATTTCATTTATTGTTGCATCTTTCCTATGTCTCCCTGAAGGATCTTGATTTCTTCTACTTTCAGGCTAACTTGGGACATAGCCTGAACAAATCCATGAGTTCTTTTCTTAGTTCCCGTGGTATAAGGTGAAACAAAAGCCATGTCTGATGCTCCTATCTGACCTTGTGACCAATTTACCTGTTCCTTCTCCAGCTGCAACACTTTGGCCTTGTAATTCAATGCTTCTTCTCGAAATGTCTCTTTCTCTTACTCTAGAGCAGCTAGTTATGTTGTTTGTGGATGATTTGTGGTAGACATATCTATCCTTTTCTTCATTCTCTGAATCATCTTGTCTTTCTCTTCTAAAGAAGCTTTCACCCCATGAGGGCCTTCAATTTCTAATCTCTTGACTTGAGTCTGCCAAGCTCTGTTGGATGCCTTTTTTTGTTTCAATTGTCCCTCTATCTTAAGTGCATGAGTTTTCAACGTTGAAACATTTAAGGTCATACCCAGGTAGTATGAATACAACATGTCACTGATGTTTTTGTGTAATTTCACCTTGTTTGGGGCACTGATGTTTTCATAATGTAGCTTGACCTCAAACACTTTATCATCATCTGCAATTGTTATGTTGAGTGTCTTCTTCTCAATATCTCTAAATGAGAACATATAAGACCTATGTTTATAAATATTTTCCACCTCAGGCATCAGCTCCTTTATTTCACTCATCGTCGGGCTTCCTTTCACAAGATATTTCCTTGCTAAATATTCTTTAGATTGGAAGACTGATCCAAGTGATTTATAAAAAATGTGCTTCTTGCTACTGAAATCTCTTGAGATTCTTTCACTTTGGAGCATGCTTCTTTTACCATATTCCTCCTTGTTGGTGCCACTCTCTACCATATCCATACTTACTTGCTCCTTAGGATCTTCTTCTTCCATATCTACGATCTGTGGTGATTTCTTGATCTTTATATTCTTGGGAGTATTCTATTGACTATTAGTGCCTAGGGCCTCTAAACTACTTCTCTTGGTGTAGACAATTAATTTGGGAACTTGGAATGTCATCTTCTGAGGGGTCTGCTATGTCTGAGTCTGATGCAAGGTGGATTCCATATCAGCATAGGTTTCCAAATTATCCAATTTCTCAAAACCTTCCACATACTCATGTTCATAAGGGCCATGTTTTCTCATCAATATTCTGTTAGATATGACCTGATGTGGATCATATCTTCTTCCTTGTAGCTGTGCAAATTAAATCTCCTTGAGTTTGGCTTGGATTTGAGGTAAGAAAGATCTAGTATTAACAACAAATGGTCCTATTATGAAAGGAAATTTCAAGTTATATGCCTTGTGCATTTTCAGGAAATGCTCTATCTCTAAGATGATTCTTTTCCTGATGAACTCCAGGGAAAAAACTCTGGGTGTCAAAAATATAGGGAGAAGATAAGGTGCCTCTTGGCACCCATATATCCAAACTATTGTAGAGTGCATGGACAACACCCAATCTCCTACTTTGTTTTCTAAGTTTGGTTGTAAGTAAATTTTCATGTTCTCTAGTACTCTTGGTAGACTCGTGTTGAAGATCAAGATGTAAACTTTGGACATGATCTTATTTATGAAAATGAGCATTGTGATTCTTTTGCATTGTATGGAGATGAACGTTGCTTCAAGGAACTCTTTCTTGTTTGTCTCCACAAACATTTTCAACAAGTATGTGTAATATGTGAAGTGCCTTAGTGATTGGAATTTCACTAGATGTTTTTTTACATTATCATATATGTATTTATCAAAATTGATACAGACTGATTGACTGGATTCTCACTAAAAAAAGGTTAACAGAAAACCTAACATGACCTCAACTGCATAATTTTCATTATCTAGACCTAAAATATGATTGAGTATGGAATATGCCCACTGGATCTCGATAACCATGAATTTTACATTGATTGGTAGGGACAGACTCTCAGAATAGTACTCGGGTTTGATAATTGTCTGCAAAAATAGGTTTTTTACCTTGGCAGGACATTCCCTGTAAACTATGACTAGTTTCTCTTCCTCGAAGGGTTCAGATGTTGTGGAAGGGGACTCTGGTATATTGAGGGTTCATCAAACGAATGAGTAATCTATTATACATAGAACCTTTGATCCTAATCTATTTAAAAGGATGCTCTCTTTCTGTGAATATTTTTTAGCAGACCAACCTATGAACTCTGGGAAAGGGAATGCGACTTTGATGGAGTAAGAGACTATGGAGGCTTGGAAGACTTCAAGAAAGGGTATTTGTCTCCCTACATGATATGAAAAATTGGCTCTGGACACAGAGACAGGTGAGACAGTTATTATGGTGTTAAACACATCAGAGTCCCTGTCAATTAGGGATTCTTCATTTGAGGGAGGATCTTTCTCTGTTATGAAAAAAATGACAGGATCCATGATGATGTTGAAAAATACCCATGAATGAATGGAAGATGCATGAATTTGGTGCACTGTTGAGCTTAGTTTCGATTGGAGTGGTCGTGCCACTTTTACCGTTCAAATGACTTGAAAATTCATAAAATAACAACAAGGGTCACCCTCCTTATATACACCTCCCAATATCGGGGGCGAAGCAAAGTGGTTTGGGGTAGACTGATTTTCACCCCGATATTCATTTGGTGGCACCACATGGTCTTGGGATGAAAACACGGTATTTTCATCGACCCAATTTCAAATAATTAAACCCCGCGCTGGTTCTCCGCTTGATATAACTAGTGATCATCAATCTATGGTGTCTGAGATCTGTGATCCTCCTTGTCCCATCAAATCTGTGCCTCTGCTAGATTTATCCATTTTCCACTAGGTGTGTCCACTTCCTCTAATCTATTGCGTCTCTACACTAGTTTATCCCCTTTCTAAATACCAAGACTTGGATTCCATAAAAAAATGTTATGGTGATAACAGGTACATTACCCAAACCTTTTTGCTACCAGAATTCACTACTAGACTTTTTTCAAGGGTTGAAATCAATGATAACCAACCCAGCTAATCAACAATATCCCCCTTTGGCATTGGCGAAAACACTCTGATGCAATACTGAAATCATATCACTCATGCTCCCCCTGGAACCATGCTTACATCTCTGTGACCAATGCTCCCCATGGAACCATGCCTCTGTTCTCTGCATATGATAAATATCTCCCCCTTTGTCATCAATGGCAAAGGTATCTTTTCATTCAGGGTTTCTCCCCCTAACTGACTCATCTGATCTCCCAACCTGAAATGTCCTCTTTATGGTGCTTCCTTGTGTACATCTAAGAAATATAAGATAAGAATTCATAAGCATTCATTTTGGAGTAGAAATAACTCTGAGTCTCTAGAGAATATACTCAAAGGATTCCCATGGAAGCAGTTTTGTAAAGATGTTTTCCACTTGTTCTTTTGTGCCCACATATTCAACTCTGATGTTCTTTTATACAACATGTTCCCATAGAAAGTGATACTTGATTGGAATGTGCTTCGTCTTGGAGTGCATCACCAGTTTCTTTGAGATATTGATGGCACTTGTATTATCACAACAGATTGGAATGGGCTCATCATACTCAACTTCTATATCTGTCGGAGTTTGTTTTATCCATAGAACCTGTGTACAACATGTTGTTTCTGCAATATACTCTGCCTCGACTATAGATAAAGATATTGATTATTGTTTCTTGCTTAGCCATGATACTAAACACTCACCCAAATAGAATGTTTCTCTACTGGTGCTTCATTGGTGATCAATAAAACCTTCCTAATCTGCATCTGTATAGACAATAAGTGATAGATCCTTTCCTTTTGGATACCATAATCCAAACTCTTTTGTTCCTTTGAGATATCTGAAAATCCTCTTCACTGCTAATACATGTGATTCCTTTGGTGCTGCTTGAAATCATGCCACCTGTCCAAATACTTGCATTACATCTAGTTTGTATGTTGTCACATAATATAGGCTACCAATCATTGACTTGTATTGCCTCTGATCTGTAGACTTTGAACCATCATCTTTTTTCAACTTGAAACTGGTTTGCATAGGAGTGATAACTGGTTTGCAATATTCCATTCCGAACCTCTTTAGCATTTCTCTGGTATACTTGGTTTGAGAAATAAAAATTCCTTAGTTTCTTTGACATATTTGAAGACCCAAAAAGGAGGATAGTTATCAAATAATGACATTTCAAATTCATTTTGCATGTCCTTTACAAATTTCGGGCTTTATTTGTCATCAATACTTCCAAAAATAATATCATCAACATAAACTTCAATTAATAAAATATTATCTTGAGCTACCTTAATGTAGAGGTTATTGTATGCACTTCATTTTCTGAACCCCGGCAACTGTAGATATTTATCCAATCTATAGTACCATTATCTAGGAGCTTGTTTTAGACCATACAAGGCCTTCTTTAATTTACACACATAATCTATGTTCTCTAACAACTGAAATCCTTCTGGTTGTTCAATGTAGACTTCTTCTTTCTGGTTGTTCAATGTAGACTTCTTCTTCAAGTTCCCCATTTAGAAAAGATGATTTTACATCCATCTAATACACTTCAATACTTTTGGAGCATGCATAAGCTAAAAGAAATTGGATTGATTCCCTTCTGGAAACTGAGGGAAAATGTCTCTTCAAATTCGATTCCTTCAACCTATGCATATCCTTTACATACCAATCTAGATTTGTTCCTTGTAAGTTGTCCATCTTCATTCAATTTATTTCTGTATACCCACTTTGTGTCGATCACATTCTTATCCTTTGGTCTTAGAACCAATTACCAAGTGTTATTTTTCTCTATTTGATCCAATTCTTCATACATGGCCTTATTCCAAAATTCATCCTTGATGGCCTCTCCAAAATAGGTTGGTTCAATCGTAGATGAGAGTGCTAGGTGCACTTGTTTTGGTGAACTGGTTTTTCTTCTACTCTCAACTCCTGCATATTTGTTTCCAATAATCAAATCTGAAGGATGATTCTTCTGTACTCATCTACTAGGTGTCTTTGGAGGCACTTGTTGAACTTTCTCTTCTACTTCTGTCGGATCCTCTTCATATTCCCCTTCTAATTATTTTTTATCTTCTGCTTCTTCTTCGGAAACATGTTCCATTGATTCATTTTCTTCTTCCTTTAATTTGTGTCTACCTATTTCATCAATTGTTACATTGATGCTTTCCACAAATTTGTTCAATCTTAGGTTGTAACACTTGCATTCTTTCCTTGTACTTAAGTAACCAACAAGTACTCATTTTTCCACACGAGAGTCAAACTTTCCCATTCTTCCATCTTTTCTTTTGATGTAGCATTTGCTTCCAAAAACTCTGAAGTGCTTCACATTTGTTGTTCTTCATTTCCATAGCTGATAGGGAGTTTTGTCAGTGTTGTTTATGAGCATTAATCTATTTTCAATGTGAATTGTTGTATGCATTTCCTGTGTCCAAAATATATCTGTCAATTTGGAATCGATTAACATTGTTTGAGCCATTTCCTGTACTGTCCTATTCTTTCTTTCAACAACTCCATTCTGTTGAGGTGTCCTAGAAATGGAGAATTTCCTTTTTATTCCATGTTTGTTGCAGTAGTCCATAAATTCTTTTGAAGTGAACTCTCCTCCCTTATCATATATCAAGAATTTGATTTTTGAATCCATTTCATTTTCAACCATTTCTTTGTATACCTTGAAGTTTTCAAAATCTTCTAACTTATTCCTGAGAAAGAAAAATGCAGTCATTCTTCTATACTCATCAACTAATAACATAAATTATTTCTCACCTTTTAAACCCTTTGTTGTAGTTGGTCCAACTAGATCAGTATGCACAATTTCTAGTGGTCTTATCATTGAATATTCTTTTGATTTAAACCTGGTCTTTGTTTGCTTTCCTTGTTGACAATGCTTGCAT
Source organism: Picea abies (assembly GCA_900067695.1). Classification (NCBI taxonomy): domain Eukaryota; kingdom Viridiplantae; phylum Streptophyta; class Pinopsida; order Pinales; family Pinaceae; genus Picea; species Picea abies. The sequence goes on from CBVK0100300983.1 coordinate 9,982, forward strand.
AAAGTGTATGTTGGTTTCGTGATATGGGGAATTTCTCTAAATTCTTCCCTTTTGTTGACTTTGTCAAGGTTATCAAAATGTATGTGACCCATTCTTCTGTTCCTTCATTTCCAATTTCACTTAATATATATATGTTGCTTGAAGTTCTCACAATTGTTGTAATCAATTTTCCTGAATCTTCTTTTCTTATCTCTCACTTTTGTGAATTGAAAGTAACTTTATGACCTTGATCACACATTTGACTCACACTTAGAATATTATGTTTCATATCTTCTACTTGTAGAACATTTTTTTCCTTGGTATTCTTGTTCCCAATTCTGACTGTGCCTTTTCCAATGATTTTAGTTGAATCATCATTTACGAAGGAGACTGATCCATCTCTTTCCTTTATTAATGTAAGAAACCTGCCTCTATCACCTATCATGTGTTTTGAACAGCCATTATCAACATACCAACCACGTTTCTTCTTCGTAGCTTGTAGAGAGAGTGTGCATTCTTCATTTCTATATTGATTATGGTTTCTTATCCATGTCCTTTTCTGAGGTTCATGTCTGTGATAGTTGTTGTTATGTTGTGGTTCTCTAGGAGGGAATGTCATTCTGCAATCTTTGGCCATGTGTCCAAAGTTGTTACATTTGTAGCATTCCACTTTAGTGCTTAATGATTCAAACCTATTGTAACTTTTTCTATGTTTTTCACTAGGCCTTCTTGGACAACCCTTTTGAGTATAAATTTCAAAGTTGTTTATGTTCATGTTGTTAGCTCTGCAATTCACAACTTTATGCCCAAAATTATTACATGCATAACATAAACTAAAATATATAGTTTGATACCTGGGAGTTGAAGATCTTCTGAAAGGAGGTACTCTTATGAATCCTACTTCTTTTTGAGGCCTATCGATTTCTGTCGATTGTTGATTCTGAAATTTGAATCTTCTTAGTGGAGGAGTGTCCTTCTAATTTTGTTTGTAGACCTTCCTATCCCCTTTGATTGTTTCTACATAGGCTTTTGGATATTTTTTTTTTTCTATTGTTTTGGATATTGATCCATTTTTTGTCTGATTGTATCCAATTTTGGACTTGTCATGATGAGATTTTTGACTGTTGATAATGTCATTCGAAACTTTTGAGTTGTTCTACATATTTTTATTTTGAAGATCCTTTCTTAATGTGACAATTTCTTCTTCCAAATTTGCAATGATCATGTCTCTTCCTTCTATCTGTTCTTTGAGTTCTTCTTCAATTCTTTTATCTTCTTCAATTTAAACCTTCAAATTTGTGATCATTTGTTCTAGTTCTTGAGTATCTTCTTTCTTGTCTAGTTCCACTTGTAGTTTCTTGTTTTTCTTCTTTTTTCTTCTGATAACTTCTATGGCACACAACAATTATTCTCGATAGTCATCTTCTGCCTCTTCATATTCTTATTCAACCTCTTCATATTCTTCTCCAGAGTCTTATTTATCAGAGTATTCTACTTCCATGAATAGAACTCTTTCTTTATCACTAACTTCATCTTCATCTGATGATGAGATGTCTTCTTTGGTGCATATGCTTTTCTTGAAAAATTTATTTGTGGTTCTTTTTCCTTTATATGTTTTTTTTCTATTTGAGTAACCTTCATCATTTCTCTTTTTCTTATGAGGACATTTTTTAGAAAAATGGCCAATACCATCATAATTAAAACAAATCAAAGAAATACTACCTCTATACTTGTCGTTGGTTCCCTTGTTCAATCTTCCGACAAAGTTGACCACTTCTTCATCATCTTCTGAGATGTCACTGATGTTGCTATGTTCTTTTTCTTTTTTCTTTCCCTTTTTCTTTGACCTTTTGGATGCTTTGAAGGCTTCTTCTTTTATATCTAGATTTTCCTGTTCAGTTATCATTTCATATGTTGTGAAGATTCCATGTAGTTCGTCCATTCTTATTGAGTTTAGATCTACTCTTTCTTCTAGTGCTGATATCTTAGGGTCAAATATCATAGGAAGAGATCTTAGTACCTTTTGAACAATTACAAATTCTTTGATTTCTTCTCCCAATCCCATGATTTCATTTACTGTTTCATCGAATCGTAAAAATTAAGCTGTAGTGTTCTCTTCTTCCTTGATATTTAGTTGTTCGAATTGACCTCTATAAGTTTGAAGATTTGCTTCTTTGAATTTTTAATCTCCTTCATAAATATTTCAAGGTTTGTCCCAAATCTCTTAGCGGATTTACAATGGGCAACTTTGGTGAATATTGATTCTCCAATACCATTCAGAAGTGCATTTGTGGCTTTGGAATTATTATGACCGAGTTTCATAGCTTTGTCATTTGTTGACGGAACTGTTGGTGTTGTGTATCCATCTACAATTGATTGCCAAATTTCAAATCCATGTGCTTGTATATATGTCTTCATCCTTATGCTCCAAAAGGCATACTTATGTCCATAAAACTATGGCATTCCATTTTTATACATGTCGTTGCTCTCCATGATCTACCTTTAAGTGGTTAAACTGATTTATGAAGGAACTTGCACTGATACCAATTGTTGGATTACTGAGAGAGGGGGTGAATTAGTAATAGAGAAATCTAATCCTTTTTAAACATATAATGCAAGTTTTATATAAATGTATCATTATCATCCATTAACTGCATATTAAATAAACAATGAAGAAATGAACAATCATACACATACATAGTACGCCATTGTTTTTACGTGGAAACCCAAAGTGGGAGAAAACCACATAATTCTTTTTCATATATGTATTTGTTGGCTTTCGGAAGTCACTCCTGGATTGCTAGCAGGAGCAGAGCCCGAAGCCCATCAGATTTAATGTCACGGTTTGTTTTAAAGGGTGATCAAACGGAAGGAAGCTCAGAACGGCAGCATATCAGCTCAGAAACTAGACCAGGCATGCATGAAGGAGTGAGGTCTTGATAAACTTCAAACAATGAGTCGTAGTAAGGGTGAG
>CBVK0100300984.1:0-12934 GCA_900067695.1 Picea abies
ACCTTGTGATTGTGTTTCTTTCAATGATCCTCTTTGTTAGCACCGGAAGTCGCCTTCAGATTGCAGAAAAGGCAAGCCCAGTACCCATCAGAGTTTGTGGTGGATGTTGGTTTGAATAGGTGGAGGTCAATGGTCAAAACTCAACAACATGAATGATGTTCAACACATAACTGGACAGGAAATGCACAGGGAAGTGAGGGCCACACTAAGTTCAGTCAGTAAATTGAGTTAAGGCGAGAGCAGAGGGAAGACTTGGGAGAAAGGTGAATGAGACTACTATGGGCATCAGGCCTTATAGCAGCTCAGGGAGGAAAAACTAAAACTCAGGAGCACTCTTGAGCTCAAGTTCAGACACTGAAATATGTCAACTAGGGACACAGTTACAGTCACAGCATGATCAAACTACCATCATCTTGCAACTGCAACGGCTCGACTGGATCTTTCATGCCCGAGCCATTCAACGTGAGAGGGGAAAGAGACCACAGGGAAATGAATAAAACTCACCACGATACCACTATAATCAAACCTTCATTACAGCAGTATAACGATCCTCGACTGGATCATCCATGCCCGAGTGTTTTAAACAAATTAAGAGACAAAATGAAAAGAGGGAAGTTGACTTCTATTAACATGAAAGTCTCAAATCGATTACATAACCAGTGAACAGCTCTGGCAGAACAAAAATACAAATTGGGAGCTCTGCTCAACCAAAGACCATTACAAAATAACAGAACTCCATAAATATACTCAAAAAAAATTGTAAACAACAGCAGAGGTGTGCTCGAGCTTCCATGGCGTTGCATCTTCTCAGTCAGACTGTGCATGTAGCCTCTTCTGTACACGCCTTCCCCTGTCAGACGCAAGCTCAGACTGTCTGGGCTAACAAATTGCCTACACGGTCAGACCTTTCTGACCTCCCATTCATGGGGGAAAGACGATGTTTCAACCACCTCCCCTCGCTTTCATTAACTGCTTCATCGGGATCAGAACGAAGCCGAGTCGACTTGGCACCCGGAAAACGTGGCAGCCTCTTTCTGCGGCCAACATCAACGTTTCGGCCCTTGGCATAGCTTACGTCTCTGCACCTTTACCTGCATGCGACCTCGGGTCATGACCCAGCGCTTATCTCCACAGGCGCTTCGGGATTTCGTCCTTCGAGAATCCTCATATCGCTTGACAACAGAATCCCCGACTCTCCTGATTCCCGAACTCCCGAACTGGAGCCTAGCGAGCGCTAGCTCCCCTCGAATATGACCTCCGCTATGACCTGGGGCTCTATCCCCGAATGTTTCGAGTCTTCGCTTCTCGGGGAGTCGGGGCGTTGCGTGCCTTCCTCACTTCAACTTTTCCAAAGTGGCATTCCCCGTTTTCCCGATATGTGCACGCCTTAGCACATCGCGCCCCGACTTTGGATGACACACATTTGTGGGTTATTAAGCCCCCTTCTTTCGCATTTTGTCACCCAAGGGCCAAATCCTTAGGGAAAACACCCCCCTTAACAAAAATATGTGCTAACACTCTTTATGTTGTTGCTCTAGTAAATTGGAAATAATCTATTAACAGCACTAAAACTTAACATGGTATCAAAGCTTGACTGAATAAAGCACCTTTCACTGGGTATCTAAAAACGTCACTGTTGTCGTACAAGGAAATTAGGGCTTTTTACTGAAGTGAAATTTCTGACCAAAAACCATCTAAGGAAGTGCGCCCTACCCTAGCGCATCCTTTGGCAGCTTGAGCCCACCTTTTTAGTGGGCAGGTTCTCCGGAAAGCCAAACCCTAGTTTTGGCTAGTACCAGAAAACTAGGAAACCAAAACCAGTACCAATCCAAAAGTGCACAGGTCAAGTTTTAGGGAGAAAAACTTGGAATTTTCTGAAACAATCAACTCCAGCCAACTCGCCTCAGCCCAACGCACCTCCTAGTAAGTTTAGATTCAATTTCTGAGCACTTTCATTTTCTGGTCATTTTCCTAGCTCCAGGTCAAGATGTTTGCAAGCACTAAGCTTGTTGACAAGTTAGAAGGTGTGGAAAATTTTTGGGCGTAGAAGTACAGAATTGGACTCATTCTTGAAGAGAATGACCTTGCAAAATTCATAAAAGAAAATGTACCTGAACCCGAAGAAGCAGCCAAAGAGAAGTACAAGAAGGATATGATTAGGGCCAAAAGAATAATTGCAAATTCCATTAAAGACCACTTGATACCTCAAGTGTCTTCTAAGAATACTCCAAAGGATATGTTTGATGCCCTAACCAGAATGTATGAAGGAAAGAACATCAACCGGAAGATGAATCTGAGAACCCAACTCAAGAATACAAAGATGCAGAAAGGAGAAACAGTTCATGACTATTTCTCTAGGGTTTCTAAATTCAAGGAACAGTTAGAAGCAATTGGAGACAACCTAGATGAAGATAAACTCATAATGACAGCTCTTAATGGTCTCACAAGACCTTGGGATGCCTTCATCCAAACTATCTGTGCAAGAAAAGCGAAACCCGAATTTGACAGTCGATGGGAAGAATGTGTTCAAGAAGAAGCAAGAGTGGCCAATCAAGAAGTCGTATTATTAAGAGATGAAGATCAAGCCCTAGCTGCTCATTCTAAAGGAGGAAAGAAAAGGTCTCATTTTCAAAAGGAGACCCAACCTCATAAAGAATCTCACCCTCCAAGGAGATTCCAGAAATACCATATGGGTCAAAGAAAGGAAAAACACTTCTCCTCTTATCAATGTTATCAATGTGATAAGATGGGACACATTGCTAAGAACTGTCCTGCCATTAAGGAAGAATACAATAAGAGAAATAACAAAAGACATAATGCCCATGCAGCTAAAGATGATGAGCCACCCAAGAAGTTGACCAAAGAAGAAATTGAAGATTATGTTTTGTTTTCCGCCCTCTCAAGATCTGTGATACCTGGAGAGGATACTTGGCTCATAGATAGTGGTGCTTCTAAGCACATGACAGGTCAGAAAGGCATTCTCTCTAGCCTTACAGAAAAGAACTTCCCCCAGAAAGTTTCACTTGGAGATGACTATCGGTATCCTATCAAAGGAATGGGAGAATCCACTTACAAACTGGATTCAGGAACTCCGATGAGAATGAAGGATGTACTTCATGTACCATGTTTGACAAAGAACTTACTTTCTATCTTAGCTTTAGATAAGAAAGGTTTTAGGGTTGCATTCATAGATGGTGAAGTTCTTATGTGGCCTGTTATCGCTCAATTTGTACTTATTCCAAAGGAAAAGGTTAAGGGAAGGCAAATTGGCGTAACAGGAGGTTATCCTATCACTGTCACCTCAACAGGATACCTCTTTCTATTTAGGGTTGATGACTCAGGGGAGACGTCCCCGGTGACCTGGGGGTTTGAGAAGGCAAAGGTTAAAGTGTCTATAAAAGTATCCCCTCTCACAAGTCACACTGATCAGAAAGTCCCAAGGTTTTCACCAATGAAGTAATGAAGTATTCAGATGTACCTGCCCAGAACAAAGCAACAAGCAAAGACATTTTTTTGCAAGCACAATTTGTTGTTAGTACTTCATAAAACCATGGACTTTATCAATAAAAGCAATAGTTGATATATGATGAAGCAAACAGAATTTTATAACAGCAATGTTTATAAGATGATTGCTTCACAATAAATGCCTTGAAAGAGCTTCAAAATGACCCAAAATAATCACTCATTAATACCAAAGTACTAGCATTTGTCAAAAGCAAATTAGGCAGTGTATAAATCAACTTTACTATTGCTTTTAGGTGCTTTTAATGCTGCAATATGTGGTTGTAGCTTACTTTTGTAACAGCAGCAAGTAGGTTAGTAGATTAGTCTATTCTAGGGTTAGGAAGAGTTAGAAGAGAGCTTAAGGTAAAGGTTCTAAGAGTAGTTTTTATCAATCACCCAAGTGCAAGGCTTAGATCAGTGCTTTTAGGGTAAATGGAGTCTCTTTTAGCAACGGCAATCCTGAAGGAACAAATTGATAATAAGAGGGCTAGAGACAAGAAGGTTAATGATTGAAGAGTTGATAGTCCAAGGCTTCAATCACTAGACCTTAGGGGGAAAATGGCCAATAGGAAGTAGGTAACCCTAGGCCCTAGCGGTTTTCCTCCTTCTTTAGCTCAAAGATGAAGTAGATGACGGCTAGATGAAGCAAAAGGTGCTAGGGTGTTGCAATGGCAAGGCCCTTAGCAAAAAGCTTCAAGAAAATCGGTTTTCTAGCATAATCTAGTAGGTGAAAGTTATTAAGGCAAGAACAACAACATGTGCTTTAGCCTCCTAGGGTTTTAAGCTAGCAATTTCATAATCTTAGAATAAATGCAAGATAAATACAACCATAACCATTCAATGAAGAAGAATTGCAGAAAAATTACTTACATTCACCAAAAATCATCTAGCAATAGGCCTAGTTGAAGACTTCCACCAAGAAAAATGCTAAAACACACCAAAAAATAGCCTCCTTCGAGAAGTGCACACTAAATTTCAGCCAAGAAACCCTAATTAGGGCACAAATTTCAGAACTCACTTAAGTGTGAGTGAAAGATGATCAAAAATAAGAGTGATCTTCCCTTATTTATACAGTTACAATGACCTTTAATTTACAAATTAGGTCAAAAAAGGCCGACATGGCCAGTTTACATGCAATATCCAGTTTTTACAAAAATGACAATTTAATCCCTAAATCAAGCAGAATAGGTGACGTCATGCCCCTTTAGGGTGAAGTTAGGCCTCTCTAGTGAAACGTTGGCCTCCAGGAGCAAAACGTTAGGCCTCCCAAGGCCTCTGGATCAAGCCACATGTGCCACTTGGCACATAACTGCCTCTGGAGTCCAAAGTGTCCATCAAACGCTGGTGATGTCAAGGGTCACAGAGGTGACGTCATGGACCTTTCAAGGCCAACATCATAGTAGGAGGGCAAGACCCTCATGAATCCAGGCCTGCCAAGCTGTCTCTGGTGGAATGTCATCCTCTCTCTCTGGTGTAATCCTTTGACCTGTCTCTGCCCCTGGTTGGGGTCTCAGCATCCATCTGGTGGGATTTTAGCCCTATGGAGGTTCAAACTAATCATCTCCCCATGTGTACCTGTCCTTCGGGTGTGGCCCTGCAACAACAACAAGTACGCCCTCCATGGGCTCACAAATCACAGGGATCATAGAAATGTCAATCACATCTAATAATCAAGTTATCTAAACATGTGCATAAAACCCCCTTTTCCTAGACAAGTGCTCAAAGACGTTATGTTATTCTACAAGCCAGGTTTGGAGAGGACGTTAGGAGGTCCTTCTGGGCTAATTCTCATTGGACGTGGGATGTTTCCAAGTGAAGACAAATCCAGGCCATGTAAGTGGATGAGGTGGTGTAGGGATGTTTGAGCAATGGGTGCAGTGATGACAGGGGAATGTATGGCTTACCTGTGGGTGCCTCTGAAGAGGGTGAGTTGCACCTTGTCATGGATGCAAATGTTTCCAAGCCCATTCAATGCCTTTTACCTTTTTATCTTATTGTTTTTTCTTTCAAGAGACTAGTTAGGGGACATTGCCCTGGCGTGGTGACCAGTGGTGACAATGTTACCCACAAGCATTTCACGGAGATGAAAAGGTTGGCTTGTGATGAGACCCCCTTTCTCTTGGCTATGCCACCAAGGGCCACTACCCTGGCGTGGTGACCACCTGAATGGTAGTTTCATACCGCTACATGCCCATGGACCTAATAGGCTGGCTCGTGATGAGACCCCCTATCCTCCAACTAGGTCTTGATTTTATTACTTTATGGGTCCCTCCATTTCTTGCTGAGAAGCCTTTTATTGCTTTCTCAGGGATCCCTAGGCGAAGCATCTGAAGGTTTTGTTCTTTTTGGCTTTTATCTTTTGCCAGCTACTTTTACTCCCTAGGCCTTTAGCCCCTTCTTCCCACAAGGCGAGGTACAGCCCTTAGCTAGCTTGGCCAACCCAATGCCCGAACCAATGCAGGGGATGGATGAGAGGGAAAATGGTGAAAAGTGATAAGTACGGTGGGAATGGACGATGACCTTTCATGAACCCACCCAGTGGCAACTCAAACCCTATGGGAACCAACTTGCTAGGGAATCCTGTCACTACCCCCAGGTGTGGACAAGTGGAAAGGCATAGGGTCCAAGCACGCGTCAGAAGTAAAAAGAATTGCACATATTCAAATGTTTTGAGAATCAGAGTGACACATACCAAGATACCCAGACTCATTACCTCATGGAGCAAGACCCACTGTTGTTGAAGGACCAGGCCGATGGGATGGATGTTGTTGCTGACAAGGTGGAGGCGCTGAAGATGAAAGATGGGCCCTCTAAGGCCAAGGTCAAGTCAATATGGCTCTCGGTACTACATGTCTAGGACCTGTGGGCCTTGAGACATAATCTCCTTAGTTATCCCTAGGCTAGGGGATAACATGGCCTAAAGGAAAAACTATAGAAGATGCAGTTGTCATTGGAACAAAAGAAGGAGGCTTGAACAAGTTAAAAGGGCACTCAGATGCAGCCTTAACTCACTCTATTGATAATCCTTGTGACTTTGTCATAGAAGAAGCTCACATCAACTACAAAGACTTACCATATGTAAGAAAGGTAGTTACAGGTTTACCAGAATTCAAGGTTGATCATGAAGGTGTATGCAAGGGATGTGCACAAGGAAAGAACATAAAGAACCTTTTTCCCAAAGAGTGATAGTAAAGAAGAAGGAATATTGGAACTCATCCACTAGATGTATGCGGTCCAATGCCATCAACCTCTCTAAGTGGGTATGTATACTATGTATCAATTATTGATGAGTACTCTCGTAAGACTTGGGTTTACTTCTTAAAGTCAAAAGATGAAGTACTCTGAAAGTTCAAGGAATTCAAAGCCTTGGTAGAAAAACTCTCCGAAAGAAAAATCAAGATACTCAGGTCATATAATGGAGGAGAGTACACCTCAAATGAATTTGGAAGCTTTGGCAGAGATGTCGGGATTAAGAGGGAGCTCACCACTCCCTATAATCCTCAACAAAATGGTGTAGCAAAAAGAAAGAGTAGAACAATTATGGAAGCAGTGAAGACTATGATTCGGGATAAAGATCTTCCAATGCACTTATGGGTTGAAGCAGCAAGAACAACAATTTATGTCCAAAACAGATTATCCCATAGTGCACTTGGCTTCAAAACCCCCGAAGAAATGTTCACCGAAAAGAAGCCAGAATTAAGCCATCTCAAAATATTTGGTTGTCCAGTATTTGTACACATTCCAAAAGAAAAGAGAACTAAGTTGGATCCCTCAGGAAAGAAGGGAATATTTGTTGGATACTGTGAAGTCTCCAAGGCCTTCAAAATTTACATACCAGGTTACCATCATATTGACATCAGCAAAGATGTAACTTTTGATGAAGATGTTGCACTTAAGAGATCAAGGAAATGCCATCTTGAAGAAGTATATGAAGAAGAACATGTAGCTCCCAGAGTTGCAGAACCCGTGAAGGAAGTTACAGTTAACCCTGATGATGAGATTCCAGAAGATCATGATATGATAGAATCTCAGGAACCTCCCCGTACGATGATCTCTCACAAGAGAAAGCCAGCTTGGGTGAGAGAACTTATTCAAGATTGAGAGAAGTATGGTGCCCCAGAAGGAACCATGAGACAAAGCAAGAAACCTAAGCCATTCTCCAGTTATATGGCTTTAATGTGTGATCTCATAGAAAAGGAACCCACTTGCTTGGAAGAAGCCATTCAGAAGAAAGAATGGGTGGATGCCATGACAGAAGAATACTAATCCATTATAAAGAATGATGTATGGGAAGTAGTTCCCATACCAAAGAACAAAGATGTGGTATCTTCCAAGCGGATATACAAGATAAAACATGCAGCAGACGAAAGTATTGAGAAACACAAAGCAAGATTTGTGGCTCGTGGTTTTTCTCAAAAGGAAGATATTGATTATGAAGAGATATTTGCTCTTGTAGCCAAATACACTTCTATCAGAACCATCATAGCTCTTGCAGCCAAAATGAAGTGGAAGTTACACCAGATGGATGTGAAAACAGCCTTCTTAAATGGTGTTATTGAAGAAGAAGTGTATATAGAACAACCACGAGGGTTTGAAGTGGAAGATAGGAAGACTCATGTCTGCAGGTTGAAGAAAGCTCTGTACGGGCTAAAGCAAGCTCCTAGAGCTTGGTGTGGCAGAATTGATAGTTTCCTAACGAGCTTGGGCTTTACCAAGAGTAAAGTTGATTCTAACCTTTACTTCAAGGTTATGAATGATGAGCCAATTATACTGCTATTGTATGTGGATAACTTATTCTTAACAGGAGAAGAAAAGCTCATCACAGAGTGTAAGAAGAAGCTCGTTGCAGAGTTTGAGATGAAAGACCTAGGCCAGATGCATTATTTCTTAGGTCTTGAAGTTTGGCAGAGCCCGGAGAAGATCTTCCTTAACCAAGGGAAATATGCAGTTGAAATACTGAATAGATTTAACATGTTGGAATGTAAATCCATGAACACACCCATGGAAACAAACTTGAAGCTCCTGGTTGATACTTCATCAGAATTGGTTGATGCTACTCTGTACAAATAGATTATTGGTTCATTGATGTATCTGACGAATACCAAGCCAGATATATGCTTTGTTGTGAACACCTTAAGTCAGTGTCTGGTAGAGCCCAGACATGTTCACCTGGTAGCTGCAAAGCATGTGATGAGATACCTACGTTGGATTATGGTCTTTGTTATACTGGAGATCATGACTTCAGACTGTATGGTTATACTGATTCAGATTGCGTTGGAAGTGCTTCTCATAGAAAGAGCACTTCAGGATGTTGTTTCAGTCTAGGGTCATCCATGACTTCATGGCAAAGCAGGAAGTAAACCAGTATTGTTCTCAGCACGGCAGAAGCGAAATACATTGCAGCATGTTTCGCCAGTTACTAAGCCATATGGCTTCGGAAGTTGTTGACAAGTCTATTCGATCTAGAGATGGAAGCCACCGTGATTCTATGTGATAACCAGAGTTCTATAAAGTTGACGGAGAACCCAGTGTTCCATGATAAGTCCAAGCACATAGAGATCCAGTATCACTACATTCATGATATGGTGCAGAGGGGAGCTATAAAGCTCCAATATGTTGGCATAGATGAGCAGGTTGCAGATGTGTTGACCAAGTCTCTGTCTCGTGTGAAGTTTGAGTACTTCCGAGACAAGCTTGGTGTTGTCTGAAAGGACCTCCCTCGAAAAGGGGAGTGATGTTGATGATACTATAGTATCCTAACCAACAGCGGGCAGCTCCGTTAGGATTTTATATCCTAGGGGATTGATCATCCCTGGGCAAATCTCGAAGGTCCGGTAAGGACGGTCTGTCAAAGTACATGTGCATGTATATGTCAGTTGTGGTCAGTAGTGGTATCTCTATTAGGATTTTATATCCTAGGGAATCTTTTGATTCCTGGGCAAATCCCGAAGGTCCCGTAAGGACGGTCTATCAGAGTACCACATGGTAGCTCCGTTAGGATTTTATATCCTAGGGAATCTTTTGATTCTTGGGCAGATCACAAAGATCCGGTAAGGACAGTCTGTCAGAGTACCACAAAATGATGTTGTTGCACCTGCCTCATTTTGTTGCCATATGGTGATGTCGTATCAGCCTCGTGTTGTTGATGATGATTTTGTGCCAGCTTCGTGTTGTTTATGATGTTGTACTAGCTTCATGCTATTGATGTTGATGTTTCAGCTTCATGTTGATGATGATGATGATGCTACTCCAGCTCCATGCTGTGAACGATGATAATATTGTTGATGAGAAAAACTTTCGATAATTTGTAGATATGCCAGTTAGTGTTCCAGAGGTTGATGATAATGCTGCCCTCTCTTTCTCCTGATGATGTTGTATTGGGTTATGTCAGTAGAATACCCTTCTTGTTAAGGGGGAGTGTTGAAATATTGTAACTTCGAAGAATATTCTAATCATAATTGACTTATTATTTTATAGATCAAAGCCCCTTTTGTGGATTGATCATGTCGGGTCTTGTACAAGGCCAAATCCCCTTTTGTGGATTGGTGAAACCATAATTATATGGTGGTATTTGTAAAGTCGGCCCCTAGGATTTATAAAGTGGTTTTAACCACTCTTGGAAGAAGTCAGCCCTACTTGATGAAGAGACATAACCCTAGCGCCTCCTCAACTAGTATTTATAAGTGAGGATGGTGCCTCACTTGTTCACTCACTCGGTCACTCATCTAGTGTGCAACTTTTGAAGGTAGTTGCAGTTACAAGAAGGAGAAGAGAGACGCATGCTCAATCCTGGATTATCTTTGGTGTTTTGGTCTTAGTCTTAGCATTGTATTGGCAATCTATTATTGAGGAAGTTTTTGTTGGGTTTACTCCCCCATGAGGGTTTCCCAGGATAAAATGTTGTGTACCTTGTGATTGTGTTTCTTTCAGTGATCCTCTTTATGTTGTTGCTCTAGTAAATTGGAAATAATCTATTAGCAGCACTAAAACTTAATAGTGATTTGTTGTAGCATGATTTTTTTTGGACTCTAGAGGCCATTTACAGCCTCTTTGTTGATGTATTTTGGTTCATAGATGGATTGCACTCAGTGCTATTTTGGTCATATGCACCCTTACTTGCTATTTACATGAGAAACTTTGCATATTTGTGTATAATGGTTTGGGTTCATATAGATGCACATGAATATATTTTCACGGACTCCGACAGAGCGAGTTGTACTTGGTAGTAGCACCAGTAGAGGACACCAGGGTCTAGCTCCTACTTCTACAGGACATTAGAGTCCAATGTCAGCCCTAGGGCCTTCTTCCTCTAAAGGAAAATCCATTTCTAGAGCCACCACCATTGCCTGTAAAAGGGGAAGAGAGAATCATTAGTTTATTTATCTGATTTCATTGTAGATGACTGGTGATGATGAGATACACTTATTGTGCCTTTTGATGATATTTTGAGGCTTTAGAGTTAGGACAGGATTCAGTGTTGATCTGTGATGTATTCGAGTTTACTAGACATCTTATACATTATATATCAATTCTCTTTTCATATTTATGTGGAAATGCATTTATTTGATGTTGTTGATGCTTTAGATATTTTAAAAATTGAATAAAAATGAATATTTTTGTATTTTTTCATTCTTACGACATTTTCCCCGATGTTGCCGATATTTTCGTTTTCGGACCCTCGACAATACTTTGCCGATGTTGATGCTTGCAACACTAGTTGATTGATTCTATCCTTCTCCAGATGAGTAACAGTAGAGAGTTACAATGCAAAGAAAGGTGACTAGCAATACCAACTCTTCTTTCCAACTATTATTTCAAGTGACACATACTTGAATAATAAACACACTAATTAACTGTCAACAGCCATGATATAAGCACCAAAATCACCCTGCAAGCTTCTATGTTTTAAGTTGAAAATCATGATTTCAATTTTCAAGTAGATTCAAGCTGCATTAAATCCTTCATTAATATATGTTAAAACTTTACAGCAAATCAAACAAGGAAATGGAAAAAAGATGCATCATCACTACCTTCTTTTTATTATAAGCTGTTGTTTTCCAAAAGCAGTTGCACTTGCACTTGCCCAAGAACTTATGTTTAGAAACGAATTCAAAGTAAATAATATTTTACCAAAAGAAAATTTGTATCACAAGGGAAGTTGAAATGTTACTCCTGTTCGAGGAAATTAAGGGCGCAATCTTCACATTCGGCCACGGATGACATTATTTGTAATTTAATGTCATATTTCTAGGTTTTGCTAAGGCCGACCTAGTCAACTCAATGTAGGCCCATAAACCATCATTGGAGAAAGCGCCCTACCTCTTTAATCGTGTATAGATACACAACTCTTATTTGTATTATCACGTATTGTGATCATTTATTTATTCTTATACAAGTGATTTATCCTAAAGGCAACATAAAGCATTGCACTCTCTTGTTCTTGGTTTGATCTATCTCGTGATCAAGTTATTTCTCTCTCTAGCACACTTGTGCTAGGGTTTATTTCTCTATGTAAGGTTGTGCCTCTCTTAGCTTCCCTGGAGCTTTATATCTCTTTCTTCGATGCAGAATTTGGGTTGGTTTTGGTTCTGTTCGATTATCTTGCTAAACACTTGCGAATCTCAACATGGTACCAGAGAAAGTGTAAACCTCCCCCACTCAATTCAGTAGTTGTTTTTAAGGCCAGCACCTCTTTCTAGGGTTTCTTAGGGTATAAAACCCTCTTTTACAGCCAATGCGCTCTCCTCTTTTTGCTGCAGATTGTTTTCCAAAAATTGTTGGTACCTCTCCTTTCTTGGGTCTATTAAGCCAATTTTTTGAAGACTTTACAGAGGCTTCTTCTTTTGTTGTTTTCTGAACCTAATGGACTCAAAATGGCCTATCACCCAATTCAATGGAGCTAATTATCATGTTTGGGAAAACCAATACCATTCTTCGAAGTAACGATTTATGGAGGTACATAACAAAACCTCTTCCTTCAGCCGACAATAAAAACAATGATCTCAGATGTCTAAAAAGGGATGAATCCCTCAAGCTAATCGCCCAAAATATCAAGCCATATATGATTCATCATACCAAGGACAATAAAAATGCAAAGGAAATCTGGGATACCTTCAAGAATCTCTTTGGAAATGTGAATACATGTGAAAACTACTCAGATAAATGGACTTCAAAATCTTTCAAATCTCAAGATGGGTGACTTTGAAAGCATTGATTTTATTGGGAGGTTTAATAACCTAACTTCCTTATATTAGAGGAAAGGCAAAAACAAATTCAGAATATGTAAGTATTGTTTTGCATAATCTCTCTTCAGCATTCAAATCCTTTGTTATTATATTCTATAGTATCCCACTATTTTTTAAGGGATATACAACTCCTTCTCTTCAGGTGGCTTTTGCTAATCTTATCTAGCATAAAGTCACATTGAAGA
>CBVK0100300985.1:0-12934 GCA_900067695.1 Picea abies
ATACCTGTGTTGTCGAACAGAATTTTCTCCACCAACTTATTGTCTCTGGGTTTGACGGGGCATTGTGTAGGCACCATTGTAGGTGAAGAAACAATATCTTCTTTCTCTTTGACAATCTATTTTTGTTGGATAAAAGGTGTTGAGGTTGTAGTTGTTGTAGCAGTATTTTGTGCATCCTTTGAATAGACTGTGAAGAGGATGAATTTTACAGTATGAGAGATTACCTTGTGATGTTGTTTTGGTGGAGCAATAGTTGGAACTACCTCTAGTATATTGTAGATATGACCTCCCAGAGTAATAATTACACTACGGGGTCTATACTCATAGAAAGCATGACATTTCCACATATATGGTTGGCCCAAACCAAAATCACAGACATCAAGAGGGAAAATATCACACACTACATTTTCCTTGAAGGGATGGATGCCATAGGATAAGCAACACCATTGGCTAACGCGAAGATCTCATCCCTGGTGAAGCCACCCGATGTTGTATGGTTGTAGTTGTGGTTTTGTCGACAACCCCAACTGTTTGACGACCTTAGCTAAGATGAGTTTCTTCTAGATGTCCTTATCAACAATGAAACGCAATGGGGTCCCCTTCTCCCACATCTGTGAATGGAAGAGGCGCTCCCCCTCTTTGGGATCTATTGATTCTTCTATCTGAATTGTTGTGGTTGCAACAGTAGTAGTGGGGTATGTGTCGATGATCTATTTGTTTTCAATATTTTTTGGATCGGATTTTGAATCAGGGTTCATCTTCGTGTCTTTGACTTCGACCCCCAATTACTGTTTCGAGCGACATTCATTGGTGTGTGCTAGGGACTTTTGTGGAATTCACACCACTTCCTAGTGTCATTATTCATCTTTGCTTTACCCTTTTTATCCTATGTCTTGGTTTTGTTGTCTAGAGGTTGTTGGTTAGGTTCGTCTTTACCGTGCTTTGGTTTTTGTATATTTGCAGACCCGAATTCCCATTTGTTTTGGCTCCTAAATTTCTGCTTGATTTTGACAACATATTGATAGGCATCTCCCAACGATGAGATTTTTAGGAAATCCATTTCTCTTTGGATGTACCTATGCAGAGCCCCATGGTATTTCAAAACCAGATGTTGCTTGGAGTCCTTGATACCCATATTGGTGCACAAGTTATGGAAAGTATTTGTGAACTCTGGCACTGTTTGGCTCTTCTCTTTCTACAGTGTGGTCCATCTCATGTACTAGTCTTTACAATTATCAACAGGATAGTACTGTTCTTTGACCGCATCCACAAAAAAATTCCAAGTGGGGTTGGCCCCATATATTCCAGATTCCTATGTGGAACTTTTCTCCCAATAAGTTTCCCACCAATGCTTGACATGGGGGAGAGCCTTGAGGAGTGTGAAGGTGATATTTTCCCTGTCGGAAATATTTCGAATAGATAAATAACCTTCTAATATATTTAACCATTTTTCTAGGGCATTCGCATCTATATGACCTTCAAATATGGGAATATCAAAATTAACTTGCACCTTGAAGGGAGAGGTTCCTCCAAAATGGTCTCTTGATGAAGATGTGCATGTTGCTATTAGCAGGCATTGAACAATGTGTGCAAAATTCTCCATCATTTCATCCCTCTTTCGCGCGAGATCTTTCTCAAGAAATAGGTTAATAGAATCTTTTTCTCAGTCGTTTTTATTTTCTATATCCATCGAGGGTTTCTTGGGCGTGCGAGAGTGATTATCCTCAAGAGAGACAAACTCGATACCCAACTGGTTATACTCCAAGGACATGCGCTAAAAAACGATCAAGAGCAGCCTACTCTGATACCATTGATCCGGATTATTTACGAAACGAAATGAAAGAAGAGAAATTATAATGAAATACTCAAGGAAATTGCCAGAAACAAAGAAATATAGCAATACTTGATTTCTATTAATGAAAGAATTGTAAAGAGACTGTAAAAAGACAGAGTGTGGGACTCACTAGAATGGTGGCAGCTTTATCTTTGAGAAGAGATGTGACGACTACACTCATTCGCCAGAAGATGATTACAATGAGGCTCTAAAGGCCTTTTATATGATAAACATCAATTCCAAAACCCTAGAAATCCAAAAACCTAACCCTAGGAGATGAAACGCCAAAATTCATGTGGACCCCATTTGGGTAAGTTAGTACGTTAACTTTCTGGGGTCGTAAATTTTGCATACGATCTCCGTTTTAGGCGCATGATATGCCATTGGAAAGTTATTTTCATGAATTACGCATTACGCCATCAAAATTTGAGTTTGTCTATAGTTTGACTCTAGCAAGCCAAAAAAACATTGTTTAGGGCCCCAAAATGGACCTGGAAGTACAGCAAGATGTGTTGACATGAAAACTTACAAAATAAGCTAGTTGGATTAGGTGGGAGGCCACCAGTATCCACCTGGAATATTTGTAGGGATTCAAACAGCCCTGGAAGTGTAGAAACCATAATTACATGAAGTACAGAAGAACGTGTTGCACTAAAAACTGACAAGAGGAGCTATTTGGGACAAGTGGGTGGCCACAAATATCCACCTAGATCACTAGGATCCATTCTTCAGCAAAAGGAGTCATCGGCATCGACAGAGAGGTGTTACTTCTTTTATCCTCAACTCGTAATATTTTTTTCGATGTCAATGGCTTATCAACGATTGCAAAATATTTGACCCTAGATCTTTAATACTTATGTCAGTTTCGCCAACTCCCAATGATTATATTGACGATCAACAAAAAAACATTATCATTTTGTTTTAACACTTAATTTCCCTAACGTCGATGGCTCATCGACACTTTTCTTCAGGATTCATCGGGATCGGATGTTGGGTTGCATTGACTAATTCTTTTTTCCCCAACCCCCCATGAGTTCATTGGCACTTTTTGGATAAATTTGTGATTTTGTTCCTTTTTCAAGTTTTATTTTTCTTTTTCTCTCCTTCCCTTATGAAAAAAATGAGATGTTTTGGGTTTTCTTGGGATTTAAAATGAAAAGAAAACAAAGGAAAAAATACATAAACTTAACAAAATACAATTGTGCTCCCTAATGAAAGCCAAAAGAAAAAAGTGCAAAATGGTTTAAAAGAAGTGGTACCCTAAAATTGAAAATTTTGAAGGGAGTGTTGTGTACTCAATAGGTTCATAGGGTCAAACCTTCCTTAACCCTTTTTTATTTCTTGGAATTAAGTGTATTCTAACTTCATCGGGTCATATTGTGTTTGTATGTCATCTTACACATAATTGAAAGTATTTTTTGAGAAAAATATCTACAGTATAGGCCTTAGAACCCATGATTCTCAATGACAACCCATGGTATGCTTCCTCCATAGGAAATGTTTCACCCAACAACGAATCTAACATTTATTTACACCTTGATATTTTTTCCTTCTCTACTGATAGCGCTCCTCTCCTCTTTGTAAATTTGCTTCGAATCTCTTCTCCTCTTTCAATTATATTGCAAGCATACTATTGGATTATCACCAAATATTGATCTAACTCATTTACGAGATTGGATTTCTTATTATTATCATCTCCAACACATTTATTGAATCATCTTTATTTTGTCTTGGTTTCTTCCTTATAGGTTTGTTATATTGTCCTAATGCATTTCTATTAGCTTAAACCCTCTCACACCTTGGTTGATTTAATTATTATACCTTAAGGGAGGTTCTAATATATTTATGGTAAGAGAGGAATTAACTTTCGAGTGACACATTGCTTCAACATACAACACTTCATTGTTTCATTATTTTACATGGTAGATCTAGGTGTGTTTATCACATTGTATTAGAGATCATGATCAACTCTAGTTTGCAGGAAGGTGTAGCAATGTGTGTAGGTTCCTTCAAGTGGAGAAAATATCTCTTGGAGGCCTATTTCACCACTCATATTCAACCCAATAAGTTTCATCACCTACAACAACATTTTTCTAAGTGAGTTCCTTCATTTTCATCTCTCTTCATCTTCAACATTCAATTAATTAGCTCACCAAAAGAAACCAATAAACTAATCCTAGTTAATTTGTTTTTATCTCTATTTGTTGTTAAACCCTAATTAATATACATCCCTAAGTCACATAACCAATCTTAAAAGACAAGTTAACCTAGTCACATTCTTTCCCTCTTTTCTTCCACTCTTCCTCTCTCCAAGGGTTTCTCTATTTTTCCATAAAACCAAGTGGTGACTCCAATTTCTCCTTCCTCATTGTAGTATCTTGATGTCTCACTATAATTATCATGTTACATTTTGGTGACTCCACTAAGGAATTATTTTCAAGCCTTCCCTCTCTTACACAAGGGCTTTCCCTTGTGTTAATCCTCTACTCCCATCATATGAATTATTCTGTCATTTTTCTTTGAGAGATGGAATGTTCCCCTTATTCCTCTCCAACCCTCTACCTAATTACTTCCCAAATAACTCTTCTTGGTTTATATATCACTACAATAGAATTTGTTCATTTGAGTATCATTAATATGTAAAGTTATGTGTATTCTCATGATCCCCCTCTCTCTCTTCCACATCTTCAAGGTGTTGAACTAGAGTTCTCTCAAGGTATTAAATTTACACAAATTTATCAACATCAATGTCCTAATTCTCTTGATCGACTTGAGACCCATGTCTATTTCAAGGACAATGATAGATCATTTTCTTGGGTAGATATTTATTACCCTCATCTAAGCCCCCGCTAGTTTCCTCAATAGAGATCCATGTTGGGAAATTTTTCTTCATTTCTTCCTCTCAAGTAGTTCTCTCACTCACTATCCGTAGCCTGAATTAATATTGGGTCTCCCCTTCATCCATTCCCTTGTCCTTTGAATCCATGAGTTTCGGTAATTTTGCGACAATTTTACAAACTCTATTGCAAAGATATATCCAAACAAGCCAAGTGCACATGCAACCTCAACAATTAAATTCTCAAACATTTCCAAATCTCAACCAAAGTAATGTCTACATCCTACCCAAAAACCTTTAACCTCCTCCAATATTATCTTCTAATCCAAGCATTCATACAACAAGAGTCCCAAATGTGAGCCAAGAAATCATATCAACTTCTTCATAATCCATGAACCAAGCATACATCTCAACATATACCAAACCAAAAAAGAAAGTATGCATCCTAAATATGTCTTGGTCACCTTGAAAAGTGTTCATACCAACAATGATATAACCCCAAAACGCTAATTTTCAAGAAATTTGGAACCCAAGTACGAGCATGTTCAACACACTTGTATCCCTAGCCAAGAATAGGAGGTGGTGGCAGGGCACCACCCT
The DNA here is from genome assembly GCA_900067695.1 of Picea abies. Taxonomy (NCBI): domain Eukaryota; kingdom Viridiplantae; phylum Streptophyta; class Pinopsida; order Pinales; family Pinaceae; genus Picea; species Picea abies. Next base: position 5,271 of record CBVK0100300985.1, read on the forward strand.
CGAACAATAATGTATCCCCCTATAGTGGTTACCCCAATCAAAACCTACACCCTAGCAAAAGAAGGAGCACCTCATCTAGGCCTTCCTTCGCCCAAATATTTAGACAAACTTTTGCACCTTAGCTTGCAGTGAGATGGCATCCTCCAAACTTTCCCAATTTACCTAAATTCAATGACACCATAAAGGAATACCTTGAGAATCATTTGGAATACTTCATTATTGCGCACACCTAGTTTATTTATGGAAACAATATCATTGTAAATCTCTTTCAACTCTCTAACAAGTGATGCCCTCCATTGGTTCCATTGTCTACATGAAGGGTTAGATTATGACCTTCATCTATTAGCAAACCAATTCATTAAACATTATTCAACATTCATAGACTATATAAGTATAACATTATTTCCCTTGTTAACCTTAAATAAGACTATAAGGAAACTAATTTAACTTTCATCCATCAATGGAATAAGGCTTTGCACAATTCTATGTCAAGTATACAAGAAGAAACCCTTTGCCACATCTTTATTGATTCTCTAGATTGAGATAACATAGTCAAAGTTTATATCAAATATCTCCTCTCTACCAAATACACCATCGACTACTTCCTTTGAATAAAAAATACCTATAAAAACACTATTATGGGAGATAGAAAATATAAGACACCTAATATTGACGTCTCCAGTAGAAATGTAACAAGGGACAGGTTGAAAAAAGTGTCCATTCCTAAGAAAAATAAAAAGAGAAATATGATCCCTCATAAAAGACTAACAAGTGGTGTAAATGTTGCAAGTATGACTCTCATAACATGGAGGTATGCCAAAATTTTAAACAATTGAACGGAAAAAAAAGGCCAAATTGGCATACCTCCAAAACCAAAAATTATTGTCACAAATGTAAATGTCAAACTTGAGATAAGAACAAGAAGGTTCCACCAAGCCTGACTCTAATTCTTCAAATGAAGTAGAAGAAGAATCCCCTCCTAAATCTTCTAACGGGAAATCTCTAATTGACCCCTCTTTGAACCAATTCTATCCCAAGGTTGCAAAAGGATCCAACTCGTCAAAATTACCCAAGAAATATTGAATATAGGATCAAATTTGTATCCATCTCTCACCCCAAAAGGATGTGCCCTTCATATGATTCTCTACTTAACCTCATCAACCCCGTTGACATTTGTACTTCCAATGTACTGGGTGGGTCTCTTCTTAAATAAACCTACTCATGAACTAACCTTTAACCTCATCAATGCTAATGCCCCCCTTTCTTCTCAATGGTTCGAGGTCATCACTCAAATCTAGAGGGAATCTCTCCTTAAATCCTCTAAACTATCTCCTCCCCCTTCCACCCTTGGTAGGTGGTCATCTTCATATTATTTCACTTCTTAGTCTAAATCATATCCTATCATGTCTTTAGAATGACTTTAATGTATTTCCTTTGGACATGTCCTAAACAAATAGATCATATGATCAAATCACTTTTTGAATTCTTTCCAATATTACCTAAGCTCCAAATCCTTCTCTCCCTTTTGATCTATCCCGCATCGTTACCTAGATGAATAGAAGGACACTATGGTTAACTCATTCTTCATCGACCTTTGTCATGATGACTTCATCAAAAAAATTGGTTTTGATCCCATATTTCTCGTAACATCATAGTGAGTATTATTTTCACACTCTCAACGCTAACTACTTCTCTCCTATTGCCCTTAGGGCCCTTCAAGAATTCAAAAAATTTGAGACAAAACATCTTAGAGTTGTAGTCATCCCTTATATAAGGCCTCTCCTAAGACTCATCCATTAGACTCTTCCTTATAGTCTCTAGGATTCTACCAAGACTCCTCCTCCTCTTCTCTGTCAACCTCTCTATAGTCTCTAGGATTCTACCAAGACTCCTCCTCCTCTTCTCTGTCAACCTCTCTCACCTGCTTGAGGAAACCCCTCTACTCCCTATTGGTTTACCCCAAAAGAACCCCATATTTTAATATAGTTTACCAAACTTAGTGAAGTCGTGTACTTTATTGGGACCTTTTTGGGGCCAACTTGGGTCTTTTATGGTTAGTATTATCTACCTAAAGATACCAACAATTCCTTCTTCACCTATTTCCTTCTCCGCTGCCTTGATTTTCTCAAGGCAGTGTGTCCTCTTCCTTTACATTTCTCCTCTTTTTTGGGTCACCTCATCAATGATTCACTCCCACTAAGCCATTGAATCTAGAAGGACCCGACTTAAGATAACTTCTTCATAGAAAAATTTGATCACCATGTCTCTTCTCTTCCCTAACATGTTGTTTTTGGTTATAATGTCCCATTAAACTGCAACAATGGGGTTGCTTCCTCAACCAAGTCTTCGACACCTCCATCAAGCTATAACATCTTTCCTTTTCTAGTTCTATCCTAGCATTGTCACCTCTTTCCTTCAATAGGTATAACCTAGAATTTTTTCCTTTCACCTCTTTCCTTATCTACTTATGTTATAGCATCACTTCCTCTCACCTATTTCCTTCACTAGGTCCATCCTAACATATCTCACCTCTTTCCTTCGCTAGCTCTAATAGAGCATCGTCGCATCTCATCTCTTGCCTTCAATCGTTCCTTGTCTTTCCTTAGGAGTTGGTGTAACTACCCCCTACCCACTCAACGAAAGATACTAACACTTTTATCAAAGGTGCAAAGCTTGCTTTGACACCGAGATAACTACCATGCTCACATCATTCATACGCTTTGGTAGGCTCCCACAACAACAAATTTTGTGCTCATGAAAGTAAAGGTATGGATTTACTAACTCTTTTTCCTTTCCTTTCCCATTTCTTTATAGTTTGTTTTTTACATTACTCATGTTTAGCTTGCTAGCAGGATTGAGTGGGCTCTCTTCTCTCATATGGCATGCCCAAAATAGTCTCTTGCATTGCATCATGTATGCGTTGGTAAGTGTAGGGGCCATTCTCTTACTCACTCTCTCATTTCACTTGTTCATTTGCTTTCATAGTCTAATTATGATTCTAATTTCCTCGTAGTTAGACTTACTATTTGTCTCATTTTCAACACTTGCATTTTATATCTAGCGATTGTGTTACTTTCATGGTAGTTAAATTTATTTACATAGCATTTCATAGTTTAGCTATTGTGTTACTTTTGTAATAGTTAGGAGTTGTTTGACACACCTTTCAACATTTTATGTTTGACATGCATATTGGCTTCTCACTCTTTCCTTTCTTTGTCTTATGTTTGCTTGTGATCGTATAACCTACATGTGGCCCTTGTAGCTTTGTTTTGCATCAATCATTGAGGCATGCAGGTCACCACAAGATCATTAGGTTTTAAGTCTAATTGGAGTGAATATTTCCCTCTTGATGAAGGAGAATTAGCTCATGCTACATTTTCCTATATCCACTTTCCCCCATGCATCATTACTTTGTTGTTGTTTCCTTTATTTTCTCCTTGTCATATATTTCTTTGTTGCTTGCTTCTACTTCCTTGATACTCATCACTTTTTTCACCTCATAAATAGCATCCCTTACAAGAGGGGCAATATGTAACATATATATTTCACACTTCATTACTAACACTTACAAGTACCATAGTGAAACCCACTTATCTACTATGTTTTACATCATAGACCCAATGATGAAATTATTAACTCTCATTCTTCATTATGAAGACTCTTTTGCACTAGACCAGTCTCCTTCGAGTCACCTTTCCCTCATCTAAATGCACAACCTCTTTTGGATGTCTAGTACTTAGGTGGGGTTCCCCTATTTCTTCCTCTCTTATGTCTATCCATTAGTTGTTTGTTTGACTCTATTAGATCCTTTGGGGCACTCAATTACAATAATTCACTCATTGTTTGGGTTTTCTATGGGGTTTCAAGCCCCTTATCTAGCCCACAATTGGTTATGACATTTCATTTCAGGGCCTCAATGTCCTAAATCCATTAGGGAATGATTAGTTGGGGATCCACGACGCCAAACCTTCCTTAACTCTCCATGATATTGGAACCATGTATCATGACATCCTTGGGCCTTGTCAACTCCTTATGTCACGATGCACAAAACAAAGAGCTCTGACTAAGGAAAAAACACATGTTAAAGGCCTTAAAACTTGTGGTTCTCATTCAAAACCCATTGTACGCTTCCTCTGTATGGAATGCTTGGCCAAACAATGAGTCCAAATTTCACTTACACCTTAAGATCACTTATTTTTCTATTTACATCACCCCTCCTCCTTGTAAAGTCTCTTCAAACCTATTCTAATCCACTTATCTTGCAAGTGCATTATTGAATTAGCCCCAAATCTTAATCTAGTTCCTATACTCAATGCTCTTGGGCTACTTGTTCTTATCATCTCCAACTCCTCTACGAGTATTTTTTACTTTTGGCTTAGTTTCTTCCTTGAAGGTTTGTTGTATTTTCCTAAGCTGTCTATATTGACTTAGTCGCCTCTCACACCTTGGATGATTCACCTTTTCCACCTCAATCAAAGTTTCAACACATCTGCGGTAATAGAGGTATGAACTTTTCTAAGGGCCCTTTGGATCACTAAACCACACTTCATCATTTCATTATTTTACATAATAGATCTGTGTTTTTGTTGAACTTATGCTTATATTTAGAGGGGGGGTGAATCATTATAAGATACTTTTTACTTTAAATGAGCATTCACCAATCATTCATTAACTTTAAAATAGTAAATTCATGTAAACATAAATCATAGTAAACAGGGTTTAATTTGGAAACCCTTGTGGGGAAAACCACAAAAACTTATCTTTGTAAATGTCTGTAGGCACAAACCTACTAGAGACACCAATCTCTTCAGTTGAGCACCAACTCAAAAAGATATTGTGTAGGCCCCAACATACTAGAGATGCCAATCTCTTCAGTTGAGCACCAACTCAGTAAGACCTGTATAGGTACCAATATAATATCTTCATACACAAAGTACTTATGACTTCACCTGCATGCTTCATAATTCATGCATTTCACAACATCATCATACCCTTAAATTTCATGCTCTAATGCCTCTCCTTGTTTCCTACCCAAGACATAGCTTCAAACCCTAGTCAAATTTAGCCTTCATGCCCTTACAAACCTCATAGCATCATTCTCATAACATAATTCCAGACTGCAACATCACAACCTCAAAACAACGCACTTTGCAGCATCATAGACATTAGTCCTTCATAGCGCACCCTAAAAACTTCAAGAAAACTCCTCTTCCGCACCTTTATACCCCAAGAATACTCCCCAGGTCCTATTGCACACTTCAAATCTCTTTTGTGCAGTTGTACTTTCTCTTCTTGTTTGGATACTCTTCAAATGCACACATCTATCTTGTATTTATAGTGTTTCTACGTTCACTTATGGGCCTGACTTGTAAACCTAGATGGGTCAACATGTACCTTCTGGTTGGGTTGTCGTGACATAATATTTCATATCTCCTCATCCATATGGAGTCATAGGAAGTTCCATATACCATTGGAAAGGCCTTGGAATAAGATTTTCAACCATATATCATATGCTACCATTTGAGCTAGGTTTTTAGAGTAAAAAGGCCTTCAAAGATAGGATATACAAGTTGAGCATCAAAAATCCAAAACAAATATTTCCAATCATCTCCATCTTACAGCCTTTATCTTGGACATATGTAGTCTCCCCCTCTCTTTGACATCAATGACAACAATATTTCCAACAACATTTTCATTACATTGCATTAAAGATTATGATCAACTCTATTTTCAAAGGTGTAGCAAAGTGTGTGAATTTTTCAAGGGGAGTAAAGTTGTCTTGAAGACCTATTACATAACTCATATTCATCCCAAGTAATTTCAACACCTACAATGGCATTTTTTTAGTGATTTTTTTCGAAATTCATCTCTTTCATCTTCAACATTTAGGTTTATTATCCCACCCAAAGAAACCAATGAATTAACCCTAGCTAGTTTAATTTCAGTTGTTAATTTGTTATCTCAATTTGTTGTTAAAACCTAATTGAATTACACTAATTAATCGACATCCATAGGTCACATGATCAACATTAAAACACTAATTATCCTAGTGGCCTTATCACTCTTTTCTTCTCTTATGGTTTATTGATTTTACTCTAAAATCAAGTATTGACTCATTTCTCTCCTCCCTACTTATGTTAGCATGGCACCTCACTCTAACCATCACACTACAAAAACCCAATGATTACTTTGTGCTTTAGTAGAAGGGATGTACCCACAACTAAAACAAAAATTGGGGTTGATTTCCTTCAAGTGAAGAAGAAGCAATGTGACATGGTGTGTAACACCATGTTTCCCCAACCTGTAATTAAGCATAATTTGTGATTGTCATGCAATGGCTTGAAAATATTGTAAATGTATTATTGTTTAACTGTAAATTCCAACAGTTGAATGATAGGTGAAGCATTAAAGTATTTTCCATGATATCACTAGAGGAATGAGGGGAGGTTATATTAATCTAAAGGACCCCAAGCCACCTTGATGAAATATTAATTGGAAACATTCATATTATTTTCCCTTAGCCTAGATATCAAGACAAGTCAATTAATGAGAAGGGGTTGGTAATTGAACAACCAACCACTCCCATGAGTAAAAGTATCGGTAATCTATCTAGGACCACAGAAGTTGCCAGTCGTAGGTACAACAAAGTACCATTTTTTGCATCTACATTGACCCACGAGTTCCTTCGGATAGAGGGAAGAAGGACAGTTCGAAAGCCTTCAAGGAATAATTGAAGAGACAATAGGGGATGCAAAAGAAGACAAGGGGGAGGCAAGGAAAAAAGGGGGCAAGTGTGGTCTCCTGGAAAGAGAGGAGAGGATGCTTGCAGCTTGGATATGCATAGAGAGAGAACTCGAGGAGGGTTCAGGTCTCTAAAGAAGAGAGTCATTGAAAGAGAATGTACGAGTGTGTGCAATAAAAAGGATCATAGAACTCATGGAAGAATCCTGAGTTGGAGCATAGAAAACCTAGAAAACTCGACCTGAGCTAAGAGGGTCGTGAGCTTGATGCTAGGAAGGAATTTGATAAACCTTGAAGAGGCCTGGGCTAGGTGGTTGTAAGGAAAATCTCTACCAAGAGTAGAGTGAAGGAGAGTGATATTCAAATCTCACTGAGAACCTAAGAGACATTCCCTAGTGGTATCATGGATTGGCACGGGGGTGGCTAGAATGTTAAGAGTGAATGCATCTAAGCCTACGGTTGGGTGGAAAGGAAAACACCCACAGTCAATTGCCCGACTATCAACTGTACCAGATAAGTGATTGTGTACCCTAAGTAATTGAATTGTAATTTAAGGCTGAATTTTCCTATGAAGGTTTCAAGGATGGCTATGCTTGTTTGATGATTTGACGGGATTATTTTATAATATGGGTATTTGATGTGTTAATTACAAGTCAGAATACCTTCTATTAAACTTGTACAAAAGTTGTGATATGTGACTATTGTCATGGGTTTTTACTGTTGTAATTATCCTTGACTATTGTTTCCAGGATTGTGCAGATATGACAATTATATGTTACAAATAGTGATAATTGCAGTTGTAACTATACTTGTGAGCATATTCTGTTAAGAGTTTCTTCGACCTGTACATTTTGTGTATATGCAGTCAATGGTGAGATCGGAAGAGCGGTTCAGCAGGAATGCCGAGACCGATCTCGTATGCC
>CBVK0100300986.1:0-12934 GCA_900067695.1 Picea abies
CTCGAGGTTGTGGAATATGATTGTGAAGAACCCCTTGGAACCTAGTTGTATCTCATAGTGTCCTTTTGGCTTCCACCAGTATTGTATCCATTTGACCAGATTGCGCTCAGAAGGCCAGAGCCCTAGGAATTTTCCTACCAGGGCATAGTCTCTCATATATTGCTTTTGCTCTTCTATGTGTGGTGAGATGATAATGTATTTTGGGGCCTGTGGCGCTTGTGGGATACATTTGCCTAGCATCCATGGAGTTGACGCAGTAGTTGGGATAGTCGCATTCTTTGGATCAATGTCCATCTCCCGATCCTTGAAGGTTTCTTCCGCTAGAAGTTTCGAGCGCAAATCTGGTGGGGGCTCAAAGGTCGGTCGTTTCGTACCTTCTGCAGAGTTTCCATTCGCCGTGGCCTGGCTGTAGGAGGCACCATTCGGCCCCCCTTCCCTACGAGACATGAGCCCCAATGGGGCAGGCGTTGTGGCAGTGCGGCTCAGTGCGGTTGAAGAACCCTAAACCCTCATCTCAGAACAACGGTCTCACTTTTCTATATTTGTTTTATTTATTTTATTTTTAATTTTTGTTTATATTTTGTATTTATATTTTATATGTTTTATAATATATGTTTTTTTTATTATATTTTATATATTTTTATATTGTTTTACTTCTAATTGTTTTTAATGTGTGATTAATAAATCACTAACCTAAGTATTAACAACTAACTTAATTATTAATTAATTAATTAGTAACTAGTCTAATATATTTTAATTAAACTAACTATATTAAATTTTATTACTAACATTATTAATCTATTGTTCTTTTTATCTTAAGTTTGTTTATGCAAGGGATGAGTGGTGGGTGAGAGGTAGTCAACGGGACAAATGGGCAAAGGGAGTGAGTGGCGTAGAGGTGGATGAAGGATGCAACAAGGTGATGAAGGATCAGGCGAAAATGGATAGAGGGGAAAATGGAATCAACTGAGCCAGATGTTGTCATCATGGGAGCAATGACAAATAAGAAACTAAAGAGTCAGGTTACCTATGATTATAGGATCCCAACACTAGGAAGCGATGGAGCTGGTGCTGGTTCAGGTTCAAAGGACTCATCTGGAGGAAGGTGAATAGGCAGAGGTGGATTTTCATCCTCACCGTCATCATCTGAAGAAGAAACCAAAATAGGAACAGAAGAAGGCATAAATGCCGAAGATGGCTTGCAGGTTGAAGAAGGCACAATCATCGAATTAGGCTCGCAGGCCAAGAGATTTTCAACAAATTTAACATCTCTTCTAATAAAAATTTCATTACAATGTTTTTGAAGAAGTTTATAACCTTTGATATCTTTAGAATAATCAACAAATATACACTTCTCACTTCTAGGGTACAATGCTTTCCTTTTCTCATCAGGAATGTGAGCCCATGCTATACTACCAAAATTTAACATCTCTTCTAATAATAATTTCATTACAATGTTTTTGAAGAAGTTTATTTTTTTTTTACAAAAACGGGTATGAGATTATATTAAGAAGTGTGGCAGAGCCACTGGTTCAGATTACAAAATGCCCAATGTCTTTGGGCTTTAACAGATCTGCAACAGCTTAAACTACAGCTGTGAAAGCAACAGACCTACTAACTGCCAGAGTTCCCTAGAGGCTTAGTCTAATCTTTATTTAAAGCCATGGCTAATACTGCCAGACTGCTTGAGAACTTGTTACAATGACATTTAATCCAGATATTACTTCCCTTCATCCTGGTTCTAGTTACTGTTGAGCTGGGCCATTTTGGCCTCCATTTTCTCCATGCGTTCGTCGAATTCTTGTTGTGGATTCTTTAATTCCTGATGAAGCTTATCCAGCTCTTCAGCAAACCCGATTTTTGTCAGCGTGATGTCGGATTCGAGCTGTTCAAGCCTTTGACCAGCTTCCACATCTAGATTTTCTAGAAAATCTAACTGATGCTGTAGCATCTCTTGCAAGTTTGCCAGGGTCTTATCCATTTCCTTCAAGCGTTCTTCTGTACTCTTTGGGCCTTTGGAGGAAGACGCCATCGCCCTTCTTGCCTGACTTCGCGTCCCTGGAGCAGCTCGATCTGTTCTCTTACTCTCTGTTTGTGCCTGCGCGTCTTTGCTGATCATTCCTTGGGTCGAGTTGTAAGGGGCCTGAGCCCTCTTTATTTCAAGTTGGTTCCTGATCATCATTGTCTTTGGGAGCTGGGTGATTCGCGCGGATTCTGTGTCTGCCTCCAAGCTCGGGCTCGCTTGCTCTTGGTACCTGGCGGGTCCTATTGTTCCAATAAACCCGAACTTCCCTGTCTTCATGCTCGATTTCCTCAGATCCTTTGTACCTGCGCGGGTCAGGATTCATATGAGCTCTGGTAGTCCTCAGGAGATTAGGGGATCTCCACTCGCTCCAAAATGCCATTCACTGACAAAGTACCTTCCTCAAGCAGCACGCCTTGATTGGCTTCTTGGTCAACAACGCAGTTTTGGTCTCTTAAAACATGATAGAAGTGACAGGTGTTCAGCTTGCTAGTGATAATTCAAATTTTATCCATGAGGCTTTGGAGTCTTATAGTGTGAGCATTGGATCCCTTTACCATGGCTTGTATAATTATTCTTGAATCTCCAATTACTGTTAATTCCTGAATATTGAGCTTTATTGCCAATTTTAGTCCCTGCGAGAGAGCCAAAGCCTCAGCCCTGTTGTTGGTGTCTATGCCGAGCCCAATTGCATACTTCATTACTGTGCCTTGGTTTGGGTCTTGAATTGTGCCTCCACCTCCAGAGGGACCTGGATTCCCTTTCGAGGCCCCATCGAATTGAAGAATTGGGGTTTTGAGATTGTATTTCCAAGTAATAAAATCGCTTCCACTTCCCCTGATCTCCCAAGGTTCTGTAATGGGGAGCGATTTATGTGGGTGTCCTAGCTCAGGGACCTTGAATTGGACTATCCAGTTTCGCTGTTCTTCATCTAGCTTTTGAATCTCAACAGTGGGACTTAGATGAGCAACCAATTCCCCCAAAATTGCTTGGATTTTGGTGAAAAGTCTTTCTTCATTTAACAAGCTTTCCTTGAAGATTCTATTGTTTCTCTCAAGCCAGAGATTCCAGAGAGCAAGCTTTGGTAACAGCCCCCAAATCCAGTGGGTTTGGGTCTTTTTTTTGCCGGCAAAGGGACACAAGGAATCCCATTGGAGGAGAAGACTTTCAACATCGGTGGGAAGTCTGGTGAAAATCTGGAGCCCTGTAATTTTCTGCCAGATTGCTCTGGAGTAGTTGCAATTAAGGAGAAGATGGTTGGAAGTTTCTTCCTCTTGGTAGCAGAGAGGGCATCTAAAAGGCCCTTCCCATCCCCTTCTTTGGAGGTTCTCCCCTGTAGGGATGCTCTTATGTGCCAGAGTCCAGATAAAGAGGTCAACTTTTGGGATGGAGTGGCATTTCCAGATTGCCTTCCACAGGGCTGGATTAGGAGGAGCAGTAGGGATTGCTTGTAGTAGGTTGTATCCTTCAGCTGTGGTATACTCTTGAGCTTTCCTGCCCCATCCTCGCTCGTCTTTACCTATCTTTTTTAGGGGGGCTTTACCTTGCAAGAGCTTCTTGAGGGTAACCCATTGTCTCTCCAAATTGGGGGGTCTGTTTGGGGCTGCCCATCCTTGCCAGAGGTTTGGCCTTTCAAATTCCCAGTCTGAAATGTCATAGAGAGTATAGAGGTTTTGGCTGTCCATCCAGCTTTTAAGGTCTTGGAGCTCTTGATGCTGTTCTAAGGGGGGATCTCCCATTATCAAATCTGTCCAAATCCTGATTTTCTTGCCACTTTTCGGGACCCAAGTTAGATGCGGTGTGAAGAGAGGAATCACCTTTTTGCAAAGTGGAAATATGGGAGAGCTTTTCATGTCCTTGCTTGGGAGCTCTAAGCTTCTGTCTCGAGGACCACGAAAGTATTTCCTCCAGATGGCTTTCTTACTCAAAGTAATCTTTCCAGTTACCATTTTCCATAGGAGCTTTGCCCCTAGGGCCAGATTCTGGGTTTTGGTGTTCTTCAGATTAAGGCCTCCTTCCATGTAAGGTTTTGTGGCTTTTTCCCATTTTACTAAGTGCAGCTTCTTTTTTTCTTGCTTTCCTTTTTCCCAGAGGAATCGTCTTTGAAAAGCCTCAAGGCTTTGGATGACTGTGGCTGGGGCTAGTAGCAACGAACATTGGTATATTGGGAGACTTGCTACTACAGCCTTTATCAGCACTGTTTTCCCTGCTAGATTCAGCCAATTGGCTCCCCAAGAAGAAAATTTTTGTTTGAGTTTTTCAGTTAGATGATTCTAGTGATAGGCTCTTGGTGCAGATTTGAAGATTGGGACTCCTAAATACTGAAACGCAGTCCAATCTGTGTGCCCCTCCATCCCCATGACACGAGTGATTCTTATCATTTCATTAGGAGTTATGTTCCATCCGTAAATGTTGCTTTTGGCCAAATTTATTTCACTGCCAGAGACTTCTGCATAGGCATCTAGTTCTTCTTTGAATTTTTTCGCTATGATTGGACTCGCCCCCCCAAGCAGCAAAGTGTCATCGACAAACTGGGCGTGGTTGATGTCTTTCACACCTGGAGTTATGCTTAATCCCATAAGGTCTTTATGTAGTTGGGCGTTTTCCAGCTGGAAGCTTAGCGCTGAGGCTTGGAGAGCATACAGCAGGGGCGAAAGAGGGCAGCGCTGTCTTAGCCCTCTGGAGGCTTTGAAGAACCCAAAGACCTTTCCGTTCACAAGGGGGGCTATCCAGGGAGAGCCTATGCATGCTTTAATCCAGCTTATGAAGTGCAAATCAAAACCAAACTTTTTCATAATTTCATACAAGAAATCATGTCTGACTCGATCGAAAGCATTAGCAAGATCTAGTTTGATGACCATACCTTTTTCTTTCCTTAGCATGCTGGAATGGATTGCTTCTTGCACCAGGATGATGTTGTCGGCGATGTGTCTCCCCTGGACAAACCCTCCTTGGTTTTTCGGAACAATGAGAGGAAGCGTTGTCTTGAGGCGGTTAGCGATAACTTTAGCAATGATTTTATAGCTTGTGTTGCATAATGAAATTGGCCTAAATCTGTTGAAAGAGCGCACTCCTTTCTCCTTCGGAATGAGGGCTAGAAAGGAGGAGTTGGTACTTCCTCCCAACTTGCTAACCTTTTGCATTTTCTGGATCATTTTGGTTAAGTCCTTTTTGATTATTTCCCAGCAGTATTGATAAAATCTGGCTGTAAATCCGTCCGGGCCCGGAGCTTTATCGAGGTTCATCTGGTCAAGGGCCTCCTTTATTTCTTGCTGGGTGATCTCACTTGTTAGCCTACTATTGGTGTCTGCGTTTATTAGATTTGGGATCAGATTGAGGGGGTAAGCTTGCTGGTTTAACTCCACCTCCTTGGGGGCTGTATATAAATTCTCGAAAGACTCAAGAGCAGCTTGTTTGATTCCTTCCGGGTCTGCTATTATTGTGTCTCGGACCTGCACTTCCGTAACTGCATTGTAACGTTTCCTTGCCTCTGATTGTTTGTGAAAGTAGGCTGTATTTCGGTCTCCTTCTTTCAGCCATAGACTTCTAGACTTTTGTCTCCAATAGTTCTCCTCTAGTCTGCAAGCTTGGTGCCATTCCCTTTGAAGTCTGTCCTCTTTTTCCAAAGTTTCCGGGGTGATCTCCTTTTTTTCCATTATCAGCTGGTGTGCTTCGAGAAGGGCTTGGGCTTCTTGTCGAACTGCTGCCGGGCTTGGATTGGATTTAGCCCAAGCTTTTAGTGCAAATTTCAGATGTTTTAGCTTTTCTTCCCAAACATGGGACGCAGAACCTTGGATTGGAGTGGTCCAAACTTTTGCAACAATATTAGAAAATCCTTTATCATTGATCCAATTTGGGCTGAACCTGAATGGAATGGGCCCTTTGATCTGGTCTTTCTTGATTTCTAGACGAATTGGTTTATGGTCTGAGGCACTGTGGGTCAGAATTTCTGTTTTTGTTTCGAGCCCTAGCACCAGGAAGGTGCTTTGGACAAGAAACCTGTCTAATCTGGCAGCAATGTGTCCTGGGCCAATTCTCTTATTCGTCCACGTGTAGCGGCCTTTGGTGGGCTTGATGTCGAGGAGGTCCCAAGTGGCTGCTATGTCTTCTACCCATTCACATGCCGGGTCTCTCCCTATCGATCCTCCCCTCTTCTCATCTTGGGCCAATGTTACGTTGAAATCTCCGCCAAGAATAATATTGGGGAGATTGTTTTGATGTAAATAGGTCTGCAGAGAATCCCAACATTGAATTTTTTCCCCTAAAATCTGTGGAGCATAAATGTTAAAAAGGCTTACCTGACAGCCCGTGCTTTTATGGTGAACTTTGGTGTGAATCCAGTGCATGCAAGCATGGGAGCTGATCAAGTCGAATATGGAGGCGTCCCACAGAGTGCAAATCCCTCCTGAAGCTCCCCTTGCATTTTCGGCGACTCCTTGACTTCCTTTCCAAAATTTTGATAAGGTTCTGAGCACATCTTGCTGGCTCATTTTGGTCTCCTGGAGCAGTAGGATATTTGCTTTGGAAGATTTGAGGATATCTTTCAGTGCATCTTCCTTTTTTTTGCTGCCCATTCCTCTGCAGTTCCAGGATGTGATGATCATTAATAACTTAGGGAGGGGGGCCTCCTTGGGAGGCTTTGATCTGCTTCCTCGTTGGAATTCCAGGGAATGCCACTTTGAGGGTGGATTGTGAGCCATTCAACACTGCTTTTTGGGCTTCTTGATTCCTTTCATCGACTTTTGATTTCCGACCTCTTCCTCTTTTCTTTGGGGAGACCCAAGAGTCATTTGCCTCCTCCGGTTCGCTTTCGAGTTGGATCTCCCCCTCCTCTGCATTTGATCGAATGTCCTGATGCTGGGGGGGATTGCTTTGCTCCCCCTCTTCTTCTATTGGCGATATTCCTTTATCTTTCGATTGCTGATCTTCCTTCCCTTCCTCAGGGATCGCTGCATGTGGTTCTTGAGTACTTCCCTCCGTATTTTGGCCTAGAATTCGAAAGCTGTTCTCCTTCCCTGGGGTTTCCGTGGCTTTGGATTTCGTTGGCTCTGCCTGCTCTCGTCTTTGTCCTTTTGCTCTTGATCTCCCTTTCCGGGCTTGCTGCCAACCTTCCTCTCCCTCTTTTTCTGTGGCGGGTGGGGGGGCTTTTGGGCAGTTTCTCAGGAAGTGACCATATTCGTGGCATCCTCTGAATTTGAACGGAAGTTGTTCGTAATCCAGTTTTTGAATGTGGTTCCAGGATCCGACCTTGAGTTTGATTTCTTCCGGTAGGCCGACTTCCAGATCCACCTCTACGCAGATGCGCACGCAGGAGTACTGATCCTTTGGTTCTGCCTGGTCGATGTAGCGCCCAAGACCATTGCCGATTGCTTGAAGAGAGGTGGTATTCCAACAATGGATAGGTAGATTGGGAAGTCTGACCCAGACCGGAACATCTTTGGGGATTTCTGAGGCCGGGTCGAAGTTCGGGGTCCATCTATTCAGGTAAAGCCCTTGAGTGCCCATGAAGTAAGGGCCATTTCTGAAGATCAGGTCTCTGTCTTCCTTGGAGATAAATTCAAAGATGAAATATCCTCGACCTACCGCATAGCTTGTCACACTGCTTGTGATCAGCGGTCGCCAGTTTCGCTAGACCCAGTTTTCCGTGGATCTGGAGGAGGGCCAGAGGCCCATGAATTGGTCGATGAGACCTCGTTCTGAGAGAGAGAGCGCAACTTTCATCAGTTGATCAGGGGGGAGATCGATTTTTGGGATTTCCTTCAATTTCTTGACGAAGCTGGAAGCTTCTTCTGCGGGTGTTTGTTTGCTACACGTTTCTACCAATCAGCGAAAGGAGGAGGCTGGGGAAGGAGGGGGCGGCGGCTCCCCTCCCTATCCTGCCATGGAGGCTCGCAAACCCTAACGCACCAGGTCGAGTTTGGCTCAGCACGCTAGACCTCGATTTTCAGATCCTTATTGAGTTTTTTATGTTTTTGAAGAAGTTTATAACCTTTGACATCTTTAGAATAATCAACAAATATACACTTCTCACTTCTAGGCTACAATGCTTTCCTTCACAGAAGTGACTTACATCTAGTTTAATTTTAGTCCAAGCTTCTTTCGATGTTATGTTTTTAAGAGCCTTTATGAAGGGAGTGCGATTTACTATGTAATTTGCACAGTTGATGGCTTCCGCCCGATACTTTATACTTAATCCCTTATATTGGATCATGCAATTAGTCATTTATTTTAATGTGTGGTTCCTTCTCTCAACAACACCATTTTGTTGTGGTGTATATAGAACAATGTGTTGCATTTGGATGTCCTTTGTAGTGCAATAACTTGTAAAATTATTGTTCACATATTCGCCTCAATTATCTGTTCTTAACCTTTGAATTTGATGTCCGGATTTCTTTTCTACGAGGGCCTTGTAGGCCAAAAACTTGTGAAAAACTTTGCTCTTAAGTTTTAAGAAGTAAACCCAAGTGCATCTGGAAAATTCGTCAATGAAAGTTAAGAAATACTTGCACCCAGAAAAATAAGGAGAATAAAGTGGACCACACAAATCAATGTGAACATGCTACAAAGGGCTTGAGGCGTGCCAAGAGGCATGTTTTTCAAAACTATCCCAATGATGTTTTTCAAGAAAACAACTGACACAAACACCATCTTTGCATGAAACAAGAGGAAGACTGGTCACCATCTATTGATTACATAGTTGTTGCAATGAGCGATATTTTAGATGACCAAACTTCTCATGCCAAAGTTTGCTCAAGTGATCGCTATGAGCAACAAAAACTGATGGAAAAGATGATGACCCAAATATGTCAAGCTTGTACAACTTGGTAATATCATTAGCAATTCCAATTGCAATAACATGCTTAGGATCTTTTAGATCCTTGATTACAACTTGGTGAGGTGAAAACTCTATGGCTTTACCTTCACCTGAATGCGTGATTTGATATACTGATAGAAGATTACAAGAAAGACTTGGAACACATAATACATCCCTAAAATGACCATTATCTACTTGAACTGTTCTAGGTCCTACAACACTAAGAGATCTGTCATCACCAACAAATATTTTCTTGGTGTTACATTCATTTAGAGAGAAAAATATGTCTTTATTCTTAACCATATGTTAAGATGCTCTAGAATCTATAAGCCACTCATCAACAAAAGAAGTAGAATTTGCATTGAAGGAGAAACCAGAAGCAGAAAGTGCATGTCCATGAGAAGAAGAAGAAGTAGTAGTATCAATACTGATGTTGTGCTTCTTCATCGCTGCTTCTGAAGCTGTCTTCTTCTTGAAACATTTGGACTCATCATGACCATCTTTATCACAAAAGTTGCAATGTCTTTCAATCTTCTTATTTTTATATTTTGCTCCTTTGTCACAATTAGGATTTGAAGTTGTTTGAGTGGGTTTGGGACCCTTATGTTGCTTGTTTTTGTGGCGAGGATGTTGCTTCTTGGGATTCTTGGATTTATCTTTTTGTTGGGCAACTAAGGCTTTGTTGGAGGTACCTGCAGTGTTTATCACTCCAAGCTGTACACGCTTATCTTTCTCTCTAATAAAAGCATTACAAAATGAATCAAGAGGGTTTTTTATAAGCTTTCCCTAGAGCCTCTCTCATGGCATAAAAGGTAGATACAAATATAGAATATGCACTGCGTAGCTTAGAAAGAATAATATAGATGCAATGCTCTTCGTCCAACCTTATCTCACATTCTTCACATAAAATTTCGAGTATTTTAAACTTAGATAAATAGTCTTCAATGCAAGAAAAATCATTTGGACTTAAAGTCCATATTTGATTTTCTAACTGTTGTTCTCAAATAATATTATGTTTACCAAACACAGATTCAAGCTTTTCCCAAGCTTCATCGGGGTCATCAATTTATTTAGGGTGGAACCTTAAATCAGGAGAGATGAAAATTTCGACCAGTCCACATGATTTATCACTCCTATATCCCATTTGATTTTCTTATCAGCATCAATGGGTTATTTTTCCTTGCCCAAGATAATCTCATACAAGCCTTTACTTCTTAATAAACCTCCATATGGGATTTCCATTGGAAGTAGTTGGTGTTGGTAAGAAAAAGATTACTGGAAGAAGCCATATTAAATATGTAGATAATATGCATTTTAAAACTGAAACTGATGATCTGTATGGAAAGATCTCAAAAAATTAGGTGGTTTTAAAAAAAATGACATTGAAAACGAACTTTGGATGTGAAAGTTATGCCCTTATAAAAAATGACATAAATGGTGACCAAAGGACCATGTGGTGGTGTAAGTTGATTTATGAAGTGACCCACTTTTATAAAAATAAGTGGGGATCACTTTTACAATGAAGTTACTTTATAAAAGAAAGCTGCATGCAAAATATATAACTCTAAAATAATTTTTTTCAAAAAAAGTAACAAAAATAGAGACTTGAAGTCAAGACCTCTTACTTAATAATGCAACTTTTAACCAAGTGGGCTAGCAAAACATATTGTATTGTTTATAAGGAGGATTGGGGGTGTTGTTGTTTTTTGTTGTTTTGGAATACGACCTTGGAGAGCATGCTAATAAAAAACTCTTTTCACACAAGAAAAAAAATTCACTTATAGATGACAACAATGGTTAGATCTCGGTTAACTTACCTAGAAAATGCACATTTTCCTATCTGTTTATGATTTTCTGAGATTGCACAGGGCATGGAAAAAATAGCATACGAAGATCTAAAAGATTAGCAACCCAGAAACAAACAATATAAAACTGAAATAAAACCGAAATAATACTTTGCAAAAATTTAAAAAGGGAGTATTAATGCTTTATACCTCCGGATCTAGCTGAAATGGTCGTATCTTGGAAAAACAAAAACATTTTTGAGTGAGACAAAAAGTTTTCCTAACTGAAACAAGCGCTCCAGATGCAATGGAACTATCCTCTCAGCCTAGAAATGCATGAAAATGGTAGAAATCATAGACGAGACAACTCATCTTCATGATCTCGATCTGTAACAGGAGCGAGTCTTCAAACAGGCTTTGATACCATGTTCGACAACACATGTATTCCAACAGAGGAAGAACACCTTTAGTAACCACTCACACAGCCACATCAAGAATCAATACACTGATTTTTTGACGTGGTAAAACCCCTACGAGGAAACATCCACGACCCCAACCAACACGACCACTTGGAGCAGTTTATTAATGCAAAAAAAGATTACAAAGATATTTTACAAGAGAGTTTCTTACATTCGATCATTGAAAAATGACCCTCCATTCTCTTTAAATAGATATCATGGACCAATCTAGTGTTAATCCACAAATGAATGGCCATTAAGATCAAGGAGAATATGAACCATCAGATGACTCTATGTTGGGAACATATTGTGACCGTCAGATTTCCTAACTACAAATGCATACTAATGCATACTAAAGTAGTAAGCCAACTAGGCCCAAATGTAGTTAGATTTAGATTTAGGAGCATGAACAATTTTCATGATTGAGTATTATTTCTAATGAAAGGGAAACACCCTCTCAAAGCATAATTTCTAAATAGGAATAATATCTACCATAGATTTCTAAAAGCATAAGGATTTGTAAATAGGAATAATATCTACCATGGATTCATCGTATAATAAATAATAGAAATTGAAGTGTTTTCTAAGTTAGGATCCTTATTACATAGATTAGATATATGTTAATCACAAAGTGTGTGATTATCAGTTTCCATGCTTAGTGGTGAGAACAAATATTGAATTTCCCAGGATGAAATTTAAGACCGTGAAACAATTGGCCCCTAAAATAACTCAAAGTGGTGATGGTTGAATCATCCTCAATCTATATATAAGTACAATGATATTTATGAAGTTTAGGAGAATTAAGAAAATATCTTGGTGAAGTCCAAGTATACCTCAAATATCCTCTATGAACCTCCTCCATAATTGTGTTATGGATATCTCTTTTAGATACTCTAGGAATAAATATATTGGATAATGGAAGATTGTTAATATGTAAACCATAAGAGTTGACAAGATTTGTAACCTTCTCATATCAAGAGTATCAGTAATCATGCTTCGCTATATGGATGATAAATTCAAGCACAAGAATAACATGACTACATACGTATAAGTTGTGGTAATACATACCTTGTATTTCCATTGTAAAAAACACGGATGTTAGAATCTTTTTTTTAGATACATTGAAAGTTATATAACATTAGCCTTTTTACACTGACTTTCGATCCATGGGAGTCATAAGGGTCACAAAGAGAATCCGACTACCTTTAGAAACCTTCAATAGTATTATGAAAAGGATGATATCATTTCTAAAAGGAAAGATGATAATCGGTGAGTGCATGAAGTTGGTGGACGATAAAGTGACAATGGGGTGAGTAGGAATGAGTGAGCATTTCTAGGAATGTGCACGTGTTCTTGAAGTGAAAAGTTTGACAAACCCCAAACCTCCACTCACAAGTTCCCAAGAACACATTCACTTTCATGAGAAACATGTGTACAATAACACATGCACATTCCTAAAAACATTTGAAATAAAATAACGCACACACACTTTAGGAACGTGTGTACGTTCCTAAAGAATACTCACTTTATTAGGAACAAGAATGTGCATGCATTCTTGTTAACATGAAATATATCTATATTCCCCTCTCTCTCCCTCTCTCCAACTACTCTCTCCCTCTCTCTCACTAGTTGTCTCCCCCCTCTCTCTCTTCCCCTTCTTCCCTCTCTTCTTGTATCCTTCTTACCCTCTCTCTACCCCATTGTTCCCCCGCCTCTCTCTATCTTCTCTCCACCTTATTCTCTCTCTCTCTCTCTATCCCCCCTCCTTCCCTCTCTCCCTCTTTTCCCCTCTCTCCCCCACTCTCTCTCTTTCTCTCCCACTTTCTCTTGCATTCCATGATTCACTCTCTCTCTC
>CBVK0100300987.1:0-12933 GCA_900067695.1 Picea abies
AACAAGCCCTAACTACTGGCCCTTTCGGAAACACCTACAAAGCAGATGCAATCTCATCCGAAGTAGCTATAGGGGGTTGCAGGACACAGGTGTCTACAACCAGAGGAAAAGCAGAGTGGATTCATAGCAACAACACATAGCCACCTAGTTATCCTTTATCTTCCTTAAGCCTACTACACAATTTACATTTCATATCTAACACAATATCACAATAGCATTATATCAAATGATAGAGAACAGAACATCAATCACACATAACACAAGATATATGTGGTTCACCCTCTCCCTTGGGCTACATACACATAAATGTGTTTTATGATATATTAATATGGAAGCATACAGTTCTTATCTACGTTCTTAGCTAGCATATCTTCTCTTTTTCTCTCTCTTTCTCTCCCCTCTCTATGCACCCAGCTGTAGGGTTGATATTCGCACCCAGCTGAAGATCTTAGAATACCAGAAGGCTTTCACACTCAACACTTCTCTCTCACCCAACAACAATCACTCAATAGTAACTATGAACTCTTCACCAATAACGAACCCTTTCTTACTCCTCTCGATCTTTATTTATACATTACAATTGATCTCAGGAACCCTTAGGCCGAAAACTAGGTTTCAAAACCCTAGATACCAAAACCCTAGGTGTCTAAAACCCTAGGTCAATTTGACTCGCGTTTTCAGGGCTTCGCCAACCTGTCTTTCCTTCCTTCATGTGAAGTGCTCCAAAGCATATGTTGAAATCTTCTTTCTCTTGATGAGTTGTCCATGATCCCTCCTTCTTGTTGATATGTCATCCTCGATCTCCTCATACAACGACTTGCTTTCTCTTACTTCGCTCCATCTTTTCTACTCTTTTTCTCACTTTGACCTAGTATCAGTCACTGTGTCTTCCATGCAGTTCACATTCTGCCTTTTCTCCCTTAATATTTGCTTGATTCCATAACCAAGGGAAAACAATCCCCCAACACTCACCTGTGACTCGTCCTGAGGCACTTCAGGTCTGAACTCTCTGTTTCATTTCAACTTCAGACTGTGCAGAGCAACTTGTGCTTTCTACTCTGTCCCTCGCTTCTATGTGCAAACTGTTTTTTCTGTATCTAGTACCCAGTTTCAACTGCACCTGGTACCTAGACCCTTTTCCTTTTTCTTTTACTGAGAGCTATGAGGTAGCGGGTTTTCATAATACAATTTCAATTGGCTTCCATCACCAAACCTTCCTTCCATTCTCCAGTCAAAGTCTTCAACTGCACATCTCCTCCTTCTGTAACATAGGCAATCTTGGATGGATCTACCATCAATCCCTCCCTGCACACAATATGGCCCAACAGTACTCTGAAGGGCGAAAAGAAGATGCACATTTTCATGTTCAAGGAAATCTAACATTGCCTGCACTTATCCAACATTAGTATTAAAAATTCAATATGATTTTACAAAATGTTGAAAACAGTCCAATCATCAACGTATGCTTCTAGGAATTTATGTAAAAAATCCTTAAACGCTTCGACCACCACCTTGGAAAATATGGTTGGTGCAATCTTCAATCCAAATGGCATCACTGTATATTGGTAGGATACCCATTCTGTTGCAAATGTGGTATGGAAATCTTCCTTGGCAATCTATATATGATGGTATCCTGAAAATACATCTGTAAAATAATATACCTCCTATCCTCCTACATTGTCTAGCACTTCGTTGGTGAATGGTGTAGGGAATGGGGCATGAAAAAAGGAATCATTTAGCTTCCTAAGATCTACATAGATCCTAATTTCTCCTATCTTCTTATCTTGTACCACCATAGGGATAAACCATTACGATTCTTCAACAGGGTCTATGATTCCCGCTTCTAGCATTTTTTCAAGCTCAATCTTTGCTTTCTCCTTATATTTTGGGTTCAATCTGTAGGGTCTTTGTTTGAATGGTCTTGCATCTGGTTTCAAAAGGATCCTCATTTCTCCCATGGGTCCTTTAATTCCCTTCATATCAATGAACTTGGTTGGAAACAAGTCCTAATATTTATGCAGTAATTCTGTGATCTTGTCAATAGTGGGAGCATCCCAATAATCTCTAACATTTGCAAGATTTGGTGTCTATTATGTTCCAATGTTGATTTTTTTTATTTTGATTGGTTGTCCAACAAAAGGTAGTTTTATTCCTGGTCCTTCTACATCTCTTTGGCCTTCTATTTCTGCAATGTTCACATTCCTAGGATCATCATCTTCAGTAGCATTGATATTGTAACAACCTTGCAACTTCTGAAGAGGCGCGGTCCATTCATCCTCTTCTTGGTCCAAAGGGAGGCTGGGTGCCTCCTAAAATAATTTTTTTCTTACAACCTACAATGCTTGATCTACTGTAGGATATTGGATTTCAAACAAAAAGGTAGTTACAATGTTCTGGGTCATACCTTCCCAATCTGCAGTGATGAGGCACAATTTTGCTTGAAGATACCAGTTGATGGGAGTTGTGTCCAATGTGTTAATGAATTTTCAAACCCCATTTTATTGAGGAATGTTTCTCCAGGCTTCCTTGCAACATCTCACATGGTCCCTTGGACAGCTTTGACCTGTGTCCCTAACTTCCCAACCTTCTACTTGCTCTGAAAATTACATTGTCATCAAAGTGCGACATTGTACCCAGTCTGTAATATTTGTTTTGTGTGTCCCCCACCATCTCTTTGGAGTTGATTTCAAGGCCTCATCCATTTCCAACAATCTTTGTGGTGTTGGTACAATTTCTTCAAATTCCAACAAGAATGTTTCTAAATGATTCAGACCATCAAAGGTGGGAAAGTTACTTATTGTTGTGTCGATCCAGTGAACTTCTCGGGTTAATATAGCACATATCCTTGTAGATACTTCAGACATTTTATTCTACCATTCTTATAGTGCTTCTTCTAAATCTGATGAGCATGCGATGTCACTTCGCCATCTCAAATTCCCATCTGTTGTAGGATTAATGTAATTCTGTTGTCTGGATGTTAATTTTTATATGTTTTCTAGTTCATATGCATGGTCTTCTTCTCTGATGGGTTCTGTGTATCTCTAACCTTCATCGAGATCCAAAGGTTCAATGAACCTCAATCCATATCCTTCAA
The DNA here is from genome assembly GCA_900067695.1 of Picea abies. Classification (NCBI taxonomy): domain Eukaryota; kingdom Viridiplantae; phylum Streptophyta; class Pinopsida; order Pinales; family Pinaceae; genus Picea; species Picea abies. Next base: position 3,095 of record CBVK0100300987.1, read on the forward strand.
ACTTCATTCTTATTTTCTTTAAATCAACCACAGTGGAATTATTGAAATCCCAATCAATTCCTAATAATGCAGGGTAAGGACAACTATCATCAACTATCTCAATCACCTCAAAGTTTGCAAACATCCTTACTCCATCGATGTCCACAAGGACACGCTCCAGTCTTCCAAAGGGGCTTACAGTTTGTTGATTAGCTATCCTAAGCCTAATAGGGGAATAGATAAACTTCGATTTTCCCATCAATGCCCAGGTATGCTTCGTCATGACATTGACCTCCGAACCTAATTCAAGGACCACATAGTCTATATCGTACTCTCCGATCTGAGCATTAAGGTGTAGTTCTTTATTTGTCCTTCTCTTCTTGGATAGTTGATGTACTACTTTATTCAACAACAGATCTACCCTTCCTACCTCATACTGTCTGACCAAATTTTGTAGTTCTTGTATGCATTTTTCATCTTTAATCAAATCAATAAACATATACAAGAAACTGATAAGTTTACTCACCTCTTTTCCATCTCTGGGCGAAGTAGACTGATCAAATTCCAGAGGCACTCCATATTATCTTACTTCTGGTTAAACCTTTGATGAAGAAGCATGATCTCTTCCGAATTCCTTTCTTTCTTCCTCAAATATCTACTTCTCTTTCCTTGGGTCAAACTCTTGTGTCTTCTCTGCAGCTTTCTTGACTCCTAATTCTTCTATAGTCTTTCCTTGGTTCACTCTGTCTTCTTCTGTAACAACGCCTCCTCATGTGATAACAATGAATCTGAGATCTTCTTTGTGAGGTTCTTCTTTGATTAGTTGTATTTGTTGGTTTCCTCCTCATTTTTGTGAGGTTCTTCTTTGATTAGTTGTATTTGTTGGTTTCCTCCTCATTTCTCCTTAATCTTAGCCAACAATGCTGGACATTCCTCGATAACATGCTCGAATGAGTTGCAGTAGCTGCAAGTGGTACAAGGGTTCTGAAAGTCCCTTGCCAAGTGTCCTAGTTGTGTGCAGTTATAATAGATGAGCTATCCTTGATCTCGACCCATACCTCCTCCTCTTCCTCTTCCTCGGAATCCACCCTGAGGGTTGAAGTTTCATCTCCGAGGGGAATTATACTGCGGAGTGCTTCCTTCTTCCTGTACTTCACCTTGAATTTTGTATATATCCCTTGACCTTTCATGCATGAGATCATAATCCCTACAATCCCTGTCATCGTGTCCTATCAACTTACAGAACGTGAAATACATATTTGCGGGTGTTTGGACATATTTTTGCAGATAGTAACATTCACCAAGGCGATGTCGATTTCTACATACCTCACACCAGGGTAGGGTAACTTGCTTCAAAGGGCTCGGAGCTCCAGAGGCCAAGTATTCATGAAATAAGGGACAATTTTCCTTGTCATGGACTTCTGATTTTCATCTGATACACCAAATGTATTCTCTTTTATCTTTTCCCTTGTCTTTCTTCATATCTTCGACCTGTAGTGATAAGCTAGTTAGCTAACTCAAGATTTGACTCATGGCTAAGTTGGATTCTCCCATAGGGGTTTATTCTAACTTCATGGCGATCTCTAGTGCCTCAGCTCACGAAGAAATCTTTTGTTGCATCAGAGGAACTCTGATGTGTGGTAAGAGGGAAGCAATGAACCATTCCTTGTTCTACTCATCTAGGATCTGAAAACTCAAATGTCCTATCAAAGTCTTAAATCTTTTATCAAACCCCCACACAGGTTTGGTTTTTTTCTTCTTGATTTATTTTAGTTCTGTAATGCACTACGAATCTCACTTAGGTTTCCTAAATTTGTCAATTAGCGTAGTCTTAATGGAATGTAGTGGTTTAGGTGTAGATCCTTGGATGACTTTCATATACCAGCTTAGTGCACGAACTCTTAGGGCAGAACTGAACTGCGATCATTTGACAGCTTCGTCGATGATATTCTTAATACTCCACACAGCTTCACATATAAACTAGTGTTGGTCAGGATCTTCAGATACATCTCCTTTAAAGGTGGGTAACCTCATCTCATCTGCCATAGATATTCCTAGGTTTCCTAACTGAGTATGTGGTGGACTGCTAATGAAAGTTCTTTGAGCATTCTGATGACTTAGGTTACTCTGGTTACTTAACGTTGTTGAAGAAACAAAAGGAACAATAGTGCTTACTTCAACAATCGGTGTAGTTCTTGAAGTTTCTCTCTCTTCTTGGTGAGGTTCCTTTGTCCTAGTGGATTCTAAATGCTCTTTGACTCTTAGATCTGCCTCTTCTCCACTGTAGAGCCCTTCATCTCTGTAGTTTTGCTTAAATAGGTTCATGAGGTGAATTTCTCTTAATAATTTCCCACTGTGCGTATGTCCAGCCTCTGTGTCATTGTCACTGTCTGAATTTTTGAACATTATCTCTTTCGATCTGACTAATTATTGTATCTTCAATATGTTCTTCTCATGCAATAGCATCTTGATCTTCAACTTTAGAAAATGTAAAATTTTTCCTCTAGGTCCCTTAAATAAATATCTCTCTGCTTGTCTATATGATTCCACTCTGTCAACAACAAACTCAGTGATATACCCTCCAATGGTGCTATCAAACCAGTGATCTACTGCTCTTAACATGATGTTATTAACTCTCTTAACCTTCTTGATCAACTTCGTTGTCCAAACCATAGGTGTTCTGAGTCTGACTTCGAACTGGGTATATCCTAACCTAGCTAGCCACTCATATAGCTCTCGATGGATTCCTCAAAAGAAAATCTCTTGTATATCAGTAAAGATATATCTTCCCAACCAATCCTCTATACTAAGATTAGGGTTCTTGTTTGGGGATTCATTGAATTCCTTTTCTTGATATTCTATCCACTTCTGAATCTTTGTCTTTGAAGGAAACCACCTTGACATTCCCTCAAGAAGATTCTTGTCCCGACAACAAAACCATTTGTTGGCACAGGGGTAGACCCAAGGTTCAGCTCTAACAACGCACCAACAAGCCCTAACTACTGGCCCTTTAGGCAACACCTATGAAGAAGATGCAGTCTCACCTAAAGTAGCTATAGGGGGTTTCAGGACATAGGTGTCTACAACTAGAGTAAATGCAGAGTGGATTCACAGCAACAACACACAACCACCTAGTTATCCTTTATCTTCCTTAAGCCTACTGCACAAGTTACATTTCATATCTAACACAATATCACAATAGCATCATATCAAATGACAGAGAACACAACATCAATCACACATAACACAAGATATATGTGGTTCACCCTCTCCCTAGGGATACGTCCACAAAATTGTGCTTTATGATATATTAAGATGGAAGCATACAGTTCTTATCTGTGTTCTTAGCTAGAAAATATTCTCTTCTTCTCTCTCTTTCTCTCCTCTCCTTGTGCACTCAGCTACAGGGTTGATATTCACACCTAGTTGAAGATCTTACAATACCAAAAGGCTCTCGCACTCAACACTTCTCTCTCACCCAACAACAATCACTCAATAGTAACTATGAAATCTTCACTAATAACGAACCCTTTCTTACTCCTCTCGACCTTTATTTATACATTACAATAGCTCTTGGTCACCCTTAGGCCTAAACCTAGATGTCAAAACCCTAAATACCAAATCCCTAGGTGTCTAAAACCCTAGGTCAACTTGACCCGCATTTTTAGGGCTTTGCCAACCTGTCTTTCCTTCCTTCATGCACGGTGCTCCAAAGCATCTGTTGACATCTTATTTCACTTGTTGAGTTCTACATGATCCCTCTTTCTTTCGGATTTTTCATCCTCGATCTCCTCATCCAATGACTTTCTTTCTCTTACTTTGCTCTGTCTTTTCTTCTCTTTTTCTCACTTTAACCCAGTGTCAGTCACTGTGTCTTCCGCATAGTTTTCATTTTGCCTTTTCTCCCTTAATCTTCACTTGCTTCCATAACCAAGGGCCAACACCTTCTCGATTTTATTTTGGGCTTAGATACCTTGCCCTTGCATGTGGATCAGAATGTCAAATGATGCTCCAAGCCTCATTGTTGTAATTGGTAACCTTAGTAGCCTATCTCTTTAGGGTATTTACACAAGGTGACTGTGGAGGGGAAAGTCTTCACAGTACCTTGAATCGACGTTGGACAAAATCACTTGAGATCTTTCGAGGTTATACCAACGTTTGGGTGTAATTCCATTAAGAAGGTCATCAACGTAACTTTTCTGCCTTCTTACATTATTCCCGCGATGTTGGATTTCATCACCAACTAGTCCATTCATTGTGAGAAGGTTTTGTTTGTTTTATTGATTCCTAGATTTTTAACATGTGTTGTTTATTTTCCCTAGTAGACTCTAGGTTGGATCTTTATTTAATGGGTCATTTCTTGGAACAACCAATGAGGGAACCCATTTTCTAGGGGAACCTTCTGTTTTTCCTTCTTACAAAAATGTTAGTCCTCCTCACATCGCTACTTTGAGCCTACCATGTCTCACAATTGGATTACCGGTATGGTTTTTTTCCACTCAGGTAATATTGAATGGAGCAAGTGCTTTGGTTGTAAGTACTTACCCCCAAGAACATAAACCTCATGTTGATCCTTCACCTTCTTCACCAGTAAGATATTTTTCGCCTTCTTCACTTGCAAGGTCTTCTTTTGTTTCATCTTCTTCTTCGAGTGAAATCTTTGAAGCTGGTAACCCAGTGGATAAGAAGAATAAGAAAAGGAAGATTAAGAAGAAGAAAAATAAGCAAGGGTCCAAACTTCCAACCACTGCCAAACATGTTGGAAAACAATTAGTTACTGATAATCATGCTCGGAGTGTTGATGATGCCAACATCACCCAAACAACCTGTAAGCCCAAGTACCCTTGCAGGATTTGTAAGGGTATCCATCTTATTAAGGATTTCCCTGGTCTATCCAAGGTAATAGAAGCATGGTCTACACATCTTCTCCAACCCATGTCGTCATCCTATGATCACCATGTTGATGATCTCCCATAAACTACTCAAGATATCGTTGGGAAGAAGAAAAGTAGAGTCAAGTTCCCATGTATGTTATGTGGAAGAAGTCATTGAACTCATATTTTCCCTCATATGGAAGAAGCCTTGAAATTAATGGAAGACATCATTGTTTCCCAGCCTCACCTTTTGGCTTCTTACCGCAACTTTACTCTCAACCCACCTATATTTGATGGAATGATCAATCTAGTCCCTTCATCGGTTAGTCTAGTTGATCATGTAGTCAATTTGGTCATGTCCTTAGTTGAACCAGTTGACATAGTGGTCGATATGATCCTATCCTTGCTCAATCCCACTCTCTCGTTAGTGAATGCAACCCAAGCGGTCGATCTGTTTCCATTCGCCGACCCTATTCTCCCCTTGGAGAATGCAACTCAAGTGGTCGATCCAATCTCTTGATCAGTTGATCCTACTCTCCTGTTAGAGATAAAAATTGATACTTCCCATGTTTTTCTTGTTGATACAGAGTCTACCACGCTGGGCGAGATTCCTCCTTCTCCTGTGGAACCCCCTCAAAGTAATGAGGCAATCCTTTTTTATTGGGGTGCACTAAATGGACCTCGTATTCCCTCTCACATTCCTTTCAATATCACAGTACAGGTTTGTGGTCGGGACGTTCCCCAGATGTTGATAGACGAAGGTTTGTCTGTTAGTATTTTTTCCTCTATTGCTTGGAAATATTTTGGTTATCCTCAACTTGTGTTGATTACGCAAAATATGTTATCTTTTAAAAGAAGAACTAGTCAACCTTTAGGGAACCTTCCTCAATTTCCTATAATTTTGGGAGGGAAAACTATCTTTATTGATGTCATGGTAGTCCACGATCCCTTGGATTTTGATTTACTCCTTGGGTGATATTATGTCTATTCCATGAAAGCTATTGTTTCCACTCTTTTTCGTGTGATATATTTCAATCACAATGGAAGAGTGATGCAGGAGCATCACTCACCCATCAAGCGAGCCAACACATCAAGCAGAAAAGACAGATGGATAGCGCCAGCACCAAATTTTGAAACACCTTGATATGGTTGCACCAAACATTAATGAGAAGAGTTAATGAAGCTCACTTTGTATATTGTAAATGGACCTTGAGTAGATAAGCTCTCGTCCTTAGGCCTGTGAGGGAAGAGAATGAGTTTCAATTGTTTCTCTGTTTGAGCCAGGAGATTCCTGCATAGAGTGTAGTCGAATTCATCCGCATAGAGTGCGTTGATGAAGCTCAACAGATAAACTCTTATTCTCGTTTACCTAGAAGTTGATTTGAGTTGGCAGAGCCGTGCAAGGTGTGCGCAGGATAGAATCAGTCTTAGTTGTGAATCTGAGTAGGGAGCTAAGGACTGCTGTTGCAGGAAGTGCACAGGTTTTGGAAGACTCAACACTTCAAGAGTTGTTGAGGGTCGAGCATGGGAAGCACGCGTGAAATCTTTGAGGGGGTCAGAGTTGACTGAGCTTAGGAGGGATAGTTCCTTCGTGGAGACTATGGGAATAGACCCAGGTGAGGATCGAACCAGGAGAAGCAGTGAGCTGAAGAAATCCTCGAGGAGGAGAATCAACGGTCAAGGTTCACAGGATAGATTTTTGAAATCTCGCTGACCGTCAGATCGGTGAAAAGTTGCGTGGGAGTTAGTCCTTAGGCGCGAAGAGAACCAGGAGCCATCGAGATACGACATATCGGGGTTCCCGGGGAAAGAGTTTCATATGCATTGAAATCGCGATTAGCGATTTCCCGAATTAATCGGAGCCATCGATCATCATAAGGATAGGTGGCACGAGATCCTGGGAGGTCAGGATTCGGCATTCGGGGTTTTATTGTGCAAAGGAATTGTGACTGGTGAAATCATGATCCCGCGATTCTCGATAGAGCGGAAAGAGGAGGTGATGTGGCGCAGAATTGGCGCACGTGCATATCGGAGTTCGGAGTTCAGGGATTTGCAGGGCAAGTGAATCGCGACATCACAGTTGTCGATTTCCCAATAGGGAAATACCTGATAAAAATAGAAGCATTGACTGTTGACCCATCGAGGTTTGGGGTTTTGAGTAGCACAAGAACGTGCACATAGGTTTCACGATATCGCGAAACCTGATTTCCCGAGAAATTTGTCGGGAGATCAATAGAGAGTCCTGTGGGTGACAAGAGGTCCTGATACGAGATTAAAAGAGAAATTGACTCTTCAGGCCTGTGAAAGAGAAGGTCCTGGTGAGAGTGATCGTTCCCAGAGGAGTGGGAAAAGGGGTTGCATCAGAGTGGTATCAGAGTGGGTATATCTTTGCTTTCTGTAGCAGAGAAGGAGAAGAGAAGACATCATGCCACCGAGGAGAGAGAGGCAGTCACCTGATCGAGAAGACAGGGATGCTCGAAGAAGAGGGAGGCCAGCAGGAAATCCAAAAATGGAGCGCCAAATGAGAGATCTCCGAGCAAGGCTTGAGGAGATGGAGACAGCACAGAGACGCGGAGTCGGTGCTGGAGAGTTCAGTGATTCCGAGGTTGACGAAGAAGTTGGACATGATTAAGGAGAGGTCACAGCAGAGGATGCTTCGACTGAGCGATTAATCAAAGCTATCACCAGGATGAGTTCGAAGACGAAAATGGACATTCCCATCTATGAGGGGAATATAGATGCAGAAGAGTTGCTAGATTGGATCCGAGCTCTTGACACCTACTTCGATTATGAGGATATCGAAGAGGACAAGAAGATAAGGCATGCTGTTACGAAGTTGAAAGAACATGCAACCTTATGGTGGGACGAGCTACAGGCAGATAGGCGTTCCAAGGGGAAACAGAAGATCAAGAGCTGGGATAGGATGATCGCGAAGATGAAAGAGAAATTCATCCCAAGAGATTATCAGATCACTCTATTCAGGCGAATGCAGAACCTGAGACAGAAGTTGATGACAGTGAAGGAGTACACCGAGGAGTTTTACAGACTCAATATCAAAGTAGGTCATTGGGAGAGCGATGATGAGAAGGTGGAGAGATATCTGAATGGTCTAAGATATGACATTTAGGATGAGTTAAGCCTGCTAACCATCAGGATGGTGGAAGATGCTTACCAATTGGCTCTGAAAGCCGAGGAGAAGTTGAGCCGTAAGCAAGGTCAGCGAGGGCGAGGTAGGAGTCAGCCCAGAGGCAAGGCAGTTGCCCAAGAAAGAACAAAGAAGCCCAAGGAGGAATGGAGGGAGCCTCAGGGTAAGATGGAAAGGGGCGGAACCTCACAACAGAGGCAGCAATATGCTGAGCCGAGGAGACAACATACAGAGCAGGGTGGCGGATATGCTGACGCAAACGCTTTTCCTCGTACCAGAGGAAGGGGAAGAGGCCGAGGAGGAATCATCACATGTTTTACATGTGGGAAAGACAGACATAAAGCCATTGACTATCCAAACAGGAAAATGGACAGAGGAGAAGCTCACATCACTGAGGCGCAGAGGCGTGATGTTGAGAATGAGGACACCGGAAGTGGGAAGTCACTGACGGTGCATAAAGTTCTTTTGACACTTGACAAAGAGGTGGAGGACATAGCTCAAAGATGCAGACTGTTCAGGACCACATGCAAAACCAAGGGCGGGAAATGCAAGGTCATTGTGGACAGTGGAAGCATCGACAATCTCGTTTCGACCGAGATGGCGGAAACGCTGGAGCTAGAGACAACTGATCACCCGAGCCCATACAAAGTATCATGGATACAGAAAGGACATCAGCTGAGTGTCACTAAACAATGTTTAGTTGATTTCAAAATGGGTGAATATAGGGATAAAGTCTTGTGTGATGTTATTCCCATGGATGTCTGTCATGTATTATTGGGTAGACCATGGAAGTATGACCGGAATGTGGTTCATGATGGGAGAATGAACACGTACACCTTGTAGAAGGATGGGATGACTCATAAGTTGCTTTTGATAAAGGATAAGGAGGTAAAGCCGGAAGTAAGCAGTACCATACTTCTCATGAGTGGGAAGGAAATTCTCACAGAGATGGAGAAGAAGGAAGATCCACAATTCTTTGTGGTCAGGAAGCCGAGAATTGTCCTGACTAGCACAAGAGTGGACGACTTGCTAGAAGAGATTCAGGAACTGCTGGGAGAGTTCGCTGATATCATTGTGGATGAACTACCTCGTTCGTTGCCACCGATGCGGAGTGTGAGTCATCACATTGACCTCATACCAGGAGCTAGTTTGTCGAATAAAGCTGCGTACAGATTGACGTCGTAGGAGAATGAGGAAGTCAAGAGGCAGGTATAAGATCTGTTGGACAAAGGATTGGTCAGAGAGAGTCTAGGTCCATTTGTAGTGACTGATTTTAAAATAACATCTAAAAATTCTACCAAATCCTACCAATGTACAACAATTTCTACCAGATTCATAAAAGAAGAATTACGCAAGTAAAATTTAAAATTTATCAATGAGTAATGCATAAATTTGAATCGAGTACCTTAACACTGATGCTAATTTCCATTGTCAGTTACCTTCCTGCTGCTACCTGCTACACAGTCCAGTCTTGTTGCAAACATAGAAAAATAATTGCCCAAAACCTCTTGTCCACCCTGCCAACTAGGAAAACAACCTAGATCTAGGATATCTACGGATATCCCGGCCCTCCGAGCCCAAAACCTCTAGCAACCCGGTGCCTGCCTAATCAATATGTCACAACCCAAAAATCCCGTGCCTCAATCTGAGCACACCAATCTCCCAGCCCCTCTCGGCTCTCTCCCATAGCAAGAAAACAGTCCCTCCGTAGAAAAATGATGATCCCTCCTCCCAACTCCTTTCCCCTTCTTATTCCTCCTTCACCGCCTTTCCTCCTTCCATTAAATTCCTTATCTCTCCATTTAATTACCCTTATCCCTTCTGTTATCACTCCAGGGAAC
>CBVK0100300988.1:0-12932 GCA_900067695.1 Picea abies
TATATATATATATATATATATATATATAATAGAGATTTTAGAAATTAAAAAATCCATCTTTGCATATATGCATCTCCAGACTACCTTTATAAACATCAATATTTTAACCGTTTTTGTTTTGGGTTTTGTTACAAGTTTATATCACAGTTTTTTTCTGAACACCCAAGAGTAAAGTTTTCAAGTGTGTCAGTGTTTGTTTTTCATGCAAAATTGGGCATGCAAAAATACATGGTCTATATATTCTATTTCTAGTTTGGATGACAATATTGGGTATTCACAAATACATTGTCTAGATATTGTTTTTCTCGTTTTGAAAAAGTTTTAAGGATTGATGTTTGATTGGTTATGAATTTCAAAAATTGATAGATTCATTGTTATCAATTAAATATAGATTGATCATTTAAGGGGCTATTAGTTAAAGAGTACAATAACTCACTAAGGTTTAGATTAATCAGTTTACCATTGATTATTTTATATCTATCTTTACCTCAATTTAATGTTTTTTTAAATGTAACATTATATATTTTGAAATTGTAAAATTTAATTGTGTTCATGAATTAAAAATTCACTTTTTAAAATTGTAAATTTTTAAATTGCATTAATGGAATCAATAGAGTAAAAAACATTTTATTTTAGAAGTGTACCTTTTACCTAGTAAATTGTAATTCTCATTTAATTAGATGACACAAAATATTTTGTAGGGGCACTAAAAGTAGAGGTCAGAAGTGCCCCTTATTAACCCTCATTTTATAAGTGCATGCTAGTTTACAAATATAAAACATAAATCTATAGGTGGGAGAGTTTTGTATGGAAAAGATCTGAATCTCCACATTAGATATGAAAAACCCTGACATGGCTTACATATGAAGACATATGTGAGTGTAAAAATGCCATTTGGTAGAAAATGAAGAAACACTTGGTCAAGACCTAACACAAACGTAAAACCAAAGTCTTATATGCCCCAAACTTGATATACCCAGTCATTTGACTAGGAGTATCTATATGCGCCATATGGGAAAAAATGATGTGAATGTACCAAGGAAGAGTTCCCAATAGAGCCACAACACCTAAAGGCCAAGAGTTATCCAACCACTTAAATAGAGAGACCTTTGTTCATCATATCGCTACTCATGAAAAATTGATGATCATTGTTGGGCTACAAATGTTTTGATCAACACTTTGATCTCTTGTAGGACAAGAAGGGGCTACAAGTGTCAACAAAGCCAGGAAAATTGATAATCATTGTTGAGCTACAAATGTTTTGATCAATTAGATAGTAGGTCAAAAAATTAAAGCGGTTTCTATTGTTGAATTAAATTGTTTATTTTTTATTGTTTTGGTTGGATTTCAGCTTAAAAATTATTTTGATCTCTTTTGATCTCATCATTTTGTTATCCAAACTATAATTCAGACTATAATTGCAGGCTTCAATATCACTATGTCATTGTATAAAATGTTAACATCATTGTCATTTTATAAAATGTTTCAAAGGAACTTAGTTCAATGGTTCTCTATACAAATTATTTGTTCAATGAGCTTTATCCCTGTAGTGTAGTTCAAGGTTAAGTGAATGGGAAAGCAAGATAATTTGGTCTCATTAGCAAGAAGGCTACATCAAATGTTTCAAGGTTTTCGGAATGAAACCTTCGTAATCTTGACTCCTAAGGTTGTTACTTGCAGGAGAGAAATAATAGAGGTAGGTGATAGGGTTAATTATTGTCGTTAAAATATTATCTCAAGCTCTTTATAGAATATGTGGAAAAGCATATGATGGTTTGTGCATTGCTTTTTTCTCACAACAACATTACATCGTTGCAACTATGCTTCTTTGTAGTGGAAATGAAACAGACTTGATTCCTGGTCAATGGATATTTTTGCAAAACCAATTTCCAAGCCCTGTCATGTCATTTGCAAGAAGCTCAAAAGTCTTTGTATGAAAAAACAAATGTTATAATGATAGTAAATTTTTTTTAGAATTTTTATTAAATGGGTGTTGGGGTCACCAATCCACTCTAGTGTTATTGATTCCTCCTTGACATGTCAATTTCATCAAATAATCACCAATCCACCTGCATCATTAGCAAGCACTAAATTGATACAACAATTATCCACAACATGCATCATCCAATACTTTGCATGCCAACTATCACCCTCTGACTGCAAATTGACTACTCATAGTTGCTAATCAAAATATTCAAATTCATCTTTATTACTATAGTCATATGAATAGTATTGATTATCATCAATAACTAAGTGCATTGTTATCATTCCACTTAATCGATTAAACATCTACCTAAATAGGTTATCTATATTATCCCAAGTAATCAACTTAAATGTTATATGATTGCTAAGGATAATTCATCATCCACTATACATCAAAGGGATAGAGACTCACCACACCTATGTTTATAGGAAAAGTTCTAAATTTTTCCAAGGCTTTCATTTATATATTATGAATATTAAGTAAAATAATATGATAAGCATCAAGATAAACAAGTTTGTTAAAAAATAAATAAATCTTGATATTCAAAAGTTTGTTAAAAAAAACAAGACACTCAATTTGAATTTGAAATTATTTGATAATAGTTAAAATTGAAATTTAATACTTAACTAAAAGGAAAATCTTGTAAAAAAAATTCTACATTGATCAAATTCTATTGTAATAACATATTTGATGTTTGCTAAATACAACTTTTGGTAAGTGATTGCAACTGGATATAATGTGTGAAATCTGGATGCCTATAAATGTTAAGTATTAAAATGGAAAACAATTGTTGTGACAAAATAGCATACGAAGATCATATATTGTCATGGCGGGGACATAAAATAATTATCACCACAACTATGACGAAGTCGATCAATATTTTAATTAAAGAATGAAATAATATATAATAATAAAGTAAAAGTTGACTAATGAAATAATATATAATAATAGATATGTTAGTTTTCTTTTTCTTTTTAAATAAATTATATTTATATTCTTTTACAAATATTGAATATACTCTATTTAAAGTTATTTTAAAAAAATTATATTTTTATTTTTATAACATTATTCAATATACTTTATTTAAATTTTAGATTACATATGTAGGGAAACGTTTATGGTTGATTATTTTAATTTTTATAATTAAAGAAACTCTAAAGACAACTTTTACAATGGTATGGATTGTGCTAAATAAAAAATAAAAGAGTATATATACAAATAAAAATAAAATATTGTTTAAATTATAAGAATAAAATTATACCATAATAAAAACATTAAATTAAATTATCTATGTAGATTTCCACAATTAAAATTATGGATAAAGTTTTTGACCTTTAAATTATTGTAATTCTAATAGAGATAAGTCACTTGGGGATTGCACTCGGCTTGGGCTGCACTAACCCTTAACATGGGTGTCTCCTCCCAACTAAACTCATCGTAAAGGTATTGAACTCTAGTTGCCTAACAAACCAAACCAAATGAGTTAGCAAAGAAATTTTGGCAATTCTAATAGATAATATTAATTTTGAAGTTAATTAAAATTATAATAAAAACAAATGGAATGTGATTAGTAACAAGAAACTTATTAAACTCCACCCAAAGAGCTATCCCTTCAACAACTCCAGAGTTATTCCAAGAAATCCTCAATCACCAAACTCAACAAAAGTAAAATAAATATCACAAAGTTGATTGAAATTGGAAGTATGACAAAACAATTTTGACAAAAATCTATAAAATTAGAATTATGACAAAACAATTTTGACAAAAATGTAGCTTTTTGAATGTACAGTAAATAAGATGTCATATATTTAGTTAAAAAAAACATATATCTTTTATTAAAAATAAAGAATATTTAAAAATATATTTTAAATTTAATACAAAATTATATATTTATAGTAATTTTATATTATAGAAATTTAAAACTATATCTAAAATAAAAAAAACTAAAATTATTTTTTTAAATCAATATGAAAATTCCAAAAATTATGTAAAAGGTAAGTGAAATTTTCAAAACTACTTAAACAATTTTGAAATATATTCTTGTAAGAACATACTATGAGGAGAATGGGAATGCATTCAGAGAGTCTCCAAAGACAAATTCTTTTTTAAATATGATAAATTCCCTTTTATAAAATAAATTATATGATGTAATAATATGATTTCCTTACATAATAATTTATAATCATGATGTAATATTATAACTTTCTCATATAATAATTTGTAAACATGATGTAATAATATATATTTTTTCTTCATACATGATGTAATAACATATATTAAAAACAAATAATAAAAAAAAATAATCTTTTGAAGGTTTTGATAATGATTATTATTGTAGCCAAATATTTGGTAATCAGAGAGAATGTGTGGTTGTGCTTTAGAGGTCCAATGATGAAGGTGAATACTACTTGCCATCATTGAAAAAAAAACCTTACAAGCTTTGCTCAACCAAATTCAGAATTAAACTTGCTTTACACAATTTTACCGAGTTTAGTTTAGTCCATGAATTGAATAAAGTATATATGTCAAGAATTAGACTTGCTTTACACATAATCTTACCTTTAGTTTAGTCCATGAATTAAATAAAGTAAATTGAGTAAATTATATATCTTTTATGGGGAGACCTAAGATTTAAGGAAAATAAATTCTAAATGTTAGTGACGTCATTTGTAAGAAATAAATGTGGTTTTAGAGTGAGAATTGTAGGTTTTAGAGTATTCCTTAAACATTGATACGACTTTGTTTAAACTTTTAAATGGTTAAGACACTATTTAAACTTTATTTCGTGGCATTTAACAAATCCACTAAAGTCTGGTTGACAATTTTTACCAAAACTTCTTTCTGATTTCAGTAATTTTATCAAATCGTCAATTTTTACCCAAACTTCTCGTTAGATTCCAGTAATTTTATCAAATCGTCTAAGGGATCATAGCAAAAGATGAATTGAATTCTAAAACCAAAATTTTAAGCTGAAAATAACACACAAGGCGTAACGCAAATATTCAAAATAGAACACACCAAAAATTCGAAACCGAAAAGAACACACCAAGCGTAATCACTGTCGGGCAAAAAGCACCAACCAGTCAACTTTTACCACTTAAAAATATTATGTATTTTTATTACTATGTATAATTGTACATGACTATGAGAAAGATTTATAAATTAAGTCTCCCAGGAATTAATTACACAAATTTCAATTTCAACATCTCCCTTTACAGACATATACTCATGGAACAAGTTTTCTATGATACACAAATTTCAACATCTACCTTTACCATCATAGACTTGTGGAACAAGTTTTCTATCATGGTCGACACTCCACCTGTCTATTCAAGCATAGATGTCATTGTTGGTGAATTTCCATGCAAAAAATATGTCCCATGTTTTGTTGTTCCAAAACCCCTAGCCTTGATTCACAATGAAACTTGTCTTAAATTGTTTCCAGATAAACCGCCAAAGTCCAAAACGTTTGGTACTTGACAGAAAATATAGAGCGCTAATACGATTCGTTTGAAGGGCTATTATATTTAACTAGAGTTTAGAGGTAAAGAGAATAATGGAGTAGAGGACAATTGGGACTCAAATCAAAGAACAAAGATCAATACAAATACATCAACCATATCAAAGAACAAAGATCAATACAAAAAAGTCAACTACGGAATATATGAACGAATGATTGTATCGGAAAAAAATCAAGTGCACAAATGGTAAAATCAGATTAGATTTGATAAGAAAACACTAATAAAACGTTATTAATTCAATAAAACGTTATGAGTAATCGTGGATCCATATCACAATAAAAATTTATGAATTCCATTAGCAATCAATGTGGTTGCATCCTTACATTTCCATCTACCAAAAAAGTCAAAATAAGTACCCATCCATCCTAGAAACCTGGTTATAAGTACCATCATAAACACCTGGGTTTATATTTTGGTTAAGGATCCATATGTATTTACAGATAAGGTTATGAGTTTCCACTCAGACTTGGTTAATGATTCATATGCAGAAGTAAAAAATTATGAGTTTCCCACTTTGCACATATCCACGGGCTTTTAGAGTGCTTTGATTATGTAGGGACGATAAAAAGTATTAATAATGGGATAAAATAGTCTAGGAAATTTTCCTTACCTGCAATGTAGATGAAGTACTATGAAAATTTCCTTACTTGAAATGTAAATGAAGTACTTGGCATCAGATATGGAAGTGTATATGTCCTCCCAACATCTAGCTTCTTCGCTTGACATTCCCCGTTCCAAAAGGTTCATATGAAGAAAGCTTGGTTGCATATGCGCATCCTGGTACAAAGTTGTTGGAAATTGTAATTACAAGTCGGTGAGATCTTCAAAGTCTGTCAGTCAAAATCTCTCAGTAGCTAAAATGTCAGTCTGACAATCTGCAAGTGCAAAGTGCACGTCTACTCAAAAGTTAGTTGACAAACAGGAGAACTATAAATGGAGCCGAATTCTATCTTCTCGAATTAAATTAAGTGGTTGAAGAGTCAGTCGTAGTTATGGTAGTGTTTAATGTTGAGTCGGTCTTAGCTTCTGTAGGAAGTCATAGCCTGTGTATATATGAGTCCGAGTCTCTTAGTTAATATATGTAGATACAGAGAGAGACAAAGGGAGGATGGTGCATTATAGATTTTGAAGAGGAGCAATTGAAGGTAGAAAGAAACAACAATAGCTGAAAAGTTGACAGAAGAAGTATTAGAGCCGAATCTCATTTTATCATTGTATTTTGTAATCCGAGCGCACTGCGCCGAAGTTCATTAATATCAAGTGTTTTGTGTTTTGATAAGTTTTTGTGTTATTTTTGAGTTCATATGCTAAGCATAATACCATTTTATTCTGCATTCATAAATCATTTTATTTAGTGTGTGTATTCAAAGTGTGCAACAATCTGAGCAGTCTATGCACTGTGCAGTGGTCTTGAGAACTCTGTCGCATAGCCTATTTGGTGCGCAGTATTTCAAACTGCATCATGCAGAGTAGACTACGCGCATCGCATCGCCCCTTCAAACTGGTATCAGAGCAGGCTCTATCAAAACAAGTTTGTCAGAGAAGAAACTCTGTTGAAAGTGAAATATGGCTTCTACCTCAAATCTACAACCTCCCACTTTTACAAGAAATAATTATGAGATGTGGTCCTTGACCATGAAGGCCTTGTTCTGACGTCAAGATGTATGGGAGATAGTCGAAAAAGGATATGTAGAACCAATAGATCAGGCAACATATAATTCCCTCCCACAAGTTGAGAAAGATGTTTTGAAAGATGAAAGAAAGAAGGATGGAAAGGCATTGTTTTACATACATCAAGCCATGCATGAGAGCATACTTCCAAGAGTTTCATAAAAAAAGCAAGCCAAGGAAGCATGGAACACACTACAAAATGCTTATCAAGGTATGGATAAAGTAAAGACTACAAAACTTCATATTCTTAGAAGATATTTTGAAACTATGTCAATGAAAGATCTAGACATAGTAGATTCATTCTACACACACGTCATTAGACTGATAAATCAAATTAAGTCTCATCGTGAAACCATAGAAGACAGAAAATTTGTTGAGAAAGTTCTTAGAAGTCTTCCTCCTAAATTTGATACTCTTGTTGTAACCCTAGAAGAAGGCAAAGATCCGAGTCAGTTCAGCCTAGATGAACTGCAAGCTTCCCTCATCAATCATAAACATAGATTGAACATGTAAAATATGTCATTAGAAAATGTTTTTTCCACACAGTCATCTATAAGTCATGAGAGAGGAAGGGGGAGAACAAACTCTAGAGGCAGAGGAAGAAGTTCTGACAAAAGTAGCAGTAGAAATACTAGAAACACTAGTGGAAGAGGTCAAAACCCAAGTACCAGCCAGTCAACTTGTCAAAGAACCGAAAAATCTAAGATTCAATGCCATTACTGTAAAAAGTATGGACATTATGCATATGAGTGCAGAAAGAGACAATATAGCCAAAACAAGCAAAATCAAGATCAGTCACACAATGCAAATAATCAAATTTGACCTATGTTTATGGCGCGCATTGTAGTTGTTCCTAGAGCAGAAGAAATGCCTAATATAGTGTCACCATTTGAATGCAATGTTTCTCAAGCAAGTCCATGTGACATATGGTATTTAGATTCAGGCTGTAGTAACCACATGATAGGAAACATAGAACTACTTTCTAGTTTGGATGAGTCAGTCTAGACCAAGGTTACACTTGGAACAGATATCCAAGTCACTGTCTTAGGCAAAGGAAATATAAACATTTTAACCAGACAAGGAGAAGAGAGAGTCATGTCTGATGTATATTATGTTTCTGGTCTGAAGCATAATCTGATGAGTAAAGGACAACTGTTACAAAAAGGATATAGAATCTACATGGAAGATAATCATTGTGTGATTATGGATAAAAGCCCAAGCAATTTACTTATTGCAAAAATCCATATGACAAGTAACAGAATGTTCCCATTGACATTAATTCCAGTCAAGAAGAAGAACACAGTGGAAACTATTGACAAAAGCACGCAGTTAGAAACTGCATTTACATCAAAAAGTGTGTGCAATACTAATAAAGAAAATAGTGCGCACAGTATCAAGAAAGGAGAAAATGGCGTAGAAATGAAGGCAACATTCCAATCTGAAACACAGGATGACTCCTGGCTATGGCATTTCATATTTGGACATTTGAACTTTGGAGGTCTGAAGCTACCACACACAAAGGATATGGTAAAAGGATTATCATTGATTGAAAAACCAGAAAGGATATGTGAAGGATGCATATTTGGCAAGCAACACAGAGAATCATTTCCAGTTGGCAAGTCTTACAGAGAAAAAAATCCACTGGAAATAATACATTCTGACATCTTTGGTCCAATGCAAACTCTATCTATAGGAGGCAGTACTTATTTTCTAACATTCATTGATGACTTCTCAAGAAAGACATGGATCTATTTTTTAAAACATAAATCTGATGCATTGGTTTCTTTTCAACAGTTTAAATCACTTGTGGAGAAACATAGTGGTTATTACATCAAGTGTCTAAGAACAGACAGAGGAGGAGAATACAGGTCAAGAGAATTTCATAACTTTTGTAAATTTCATGGCATCTACAAGAAATTTACCACGTGATACACACCACAACATAATGGTTTTGTAGAAAGAAAGAAAAGAACCATCATGGACATGGCGTGCAGTATGTTGATAGCCAAAAATTTGTCAAATGAGTATTGGGTTGAGGTAGTAGCAACTGCAGTATACATATTGAACAGATGTCCAACAAAGAGTGTGATGTCAGAGCATCGCCAACGTCAAGCAAGCATGGGGCACACATCAATGCATTTTGGGCACATGATGAATTGTTTAAAAACTTTTGCAGATGGATGCACCAAACATAAATGTAATAGTTAAGGAGAGGCATCAGTGATCTCTTAGTAAATGTAATAGGATCTGCATTAGTGATCTCCTAGGCTATGATACCACACTGATGCAAACCCTATCGACTCTTGGCCGATATCCACTCACAGGATACCACACTGATGCAAACCCTATCGACTCTTTGCAACTTCTCCTTGTGAAACCCCGAATTCATGAGATCCCTAGATCTTTGCTACTTGTCCTTCTCCTAACGGACGACTGTGATTATTTCACGACTTCGCTACTCGCCGCTTCGGGACTTTCGGGACGAAAGTCTCAACCTCTTATCCTCTGATATGTCAAGATGGAGAAATTTTGACACGTCATCTATGCAGGTCCCACACGGAACTTTGAACATTTTTTGGAGTTTCGGACATCGCGACTTCTCGAGTCTTGATGTTGAACTTCCGACTCTCCAACTCACGAAACCCCAAAATGCAAAATATCTGAGTGATCTGACGGCCCTGTTGGCCCAGATCCTATGGCTCTATTCTCCTGAGATTTTCACTTGCCGAATGTTGTCATAAATCCCCTTCTTCTCTGTGAGATCTGACGGCTTCTGGGACTTCGCGAATCCTCCACGGAGGATTTCGACCATCAATTTCCTCCTTGACGATTCCCGCGAAATGAACAAAGTGCTCTTTTGCAAAACTTGTCTACTCACGAAATGATATCACTGCGCCTTCTCTCTGAACACTTCAAGGTACTAAACCTCTTGATATTTCTCCACGACTCGAATCTTCAAGAAGACTCTTGCACGCACTCCTTGCGGCAATTCTTGAATACTTCCAAGTATTGAGTTCTCTGACTCTGTGTACTCTTTGCAACATCAGTCTTTCCACCACTTCGCTCAGTTTGCAAACATTGAGACTTCACTTGGCCTGCACACTCCTTGCACGGCTCCTGTTCTTAACTTACACTTCTGTGAGAATGAGAATCATGTTATCTCTCCTGAGCTTGCAGAGATGAACTCTGGCCTCCGTCAATGCACACCTTGCGAACGATTTCACTGCACCCCTTGCAGGAACTCTTGCTCAGATAGAGAAACAATTGAAACTCATTCTCTATTCTCCCTCTCTTCAAATTTTAGACATTAACATGAAATCATACATTCACACATCAAAGAAAATGCATAACAGAGAATAAACATCCATGAGCATAACATTCACAATGCATACACAGAGAACAATATGACACCATGAATTTGAATCGAAGCTCTTTCTATTAATGCAAATCTCTGTACATGAGTGTCTTCAACTACATCTCTCTGCTTTTGCTCTCCTATGCTCTCTTCTCATAATAATCTTACAACTACACAATGAAGGTGTCTATATTCATTTTCCCTCCGTCTCCTAAGACTATCTAATCTGAGAATTTAAAGCCACCTACTAACATTAACTAACATAAATTCCTTCTTAGTCCTTCAGACGAGAGCAGGACGCTCAAGGTCTGACTACAAATCAAGAAGTACGCCTCTCCTTAACTATTACATTTACATTTGGCACATCCATCTACAAAAGTTTTTAAACAATTCATCATGTGCCCAAAATGCGTTGATGTGTGCCCCACGCTCAATTGACGTTGGCAATGGTCCTGCATCAGAGTGTGAAGAATAGAATTCCTTAGGGAGCATGGATAGGATCAAAGCATAATGTGGTGCACTTAAGAGTTTTTGGTTGCGTCGCATAGGCACATGTTCCATATGAACTGAGAAGAATGTTGGACAACAAAGGACATAAATGTATATTTGTTGGGTATTTTGAAGAGACAAAAGGATACAAATTGTATGACCCTGTCGCAAGAAAATTCATAATCAGCCGTGACGTCCAATTCATAGAGAATGAAGCATGGGATGGAACCATAGAAAAGACAGTAAAAATAATTGACCCAATGGAGCATGACGTCATAGAGGATAAAGTTGTGCAAACACCATACACAGGACAATGTGTAGTTCCATCTACACCTCGCACTGCAATGCAAATTACCGTGCAAAATAATCCAGTAAGAACAACAAGTGCGCAATCTACACCTAGAGCGTAGAAAAAACCTACAAGCAGTCTAAGTACTTCAACATCTCCAGATCCAACATTAGCAAGTTTGTTACCAAGAAAGACAAGAATTTTGTGCGACATCTATAATGAAGACGCGGCAAATTCATTTTCAGTTTTTGCGCTATGTTTTAACAAATAGGTGATCCATTAACTTTTGAAGAAGCTATCAAAGAGGATGTATGGGCACAAGCCATGGATGAATAAATCAGATGCATAGAGAGTAATCAAACATGGAAATTGGTAAATGTAACTAATGATAAGGATGTCATAAGTGTTAAGTAGATTTATAAAACCAAGCAAGATGCAGAAGGAAAGGTACAGAAGTATAAGGCAATATTAGTTGTGAGATGCTTTACACAACAACCTAGAATTGATTACAATGAAACATTGGCACCAGTTGTGCGCATGGACACATTCAGAACAGTGTTAGCAATTGTCACACAATACAAATGGCCAGTTTATCAGATGGATGTAAAGTCAACATTCTTGAATGGAAACTTAGAAGAAGAAGTATATGTGGAACAACCACAAGGTTATGAAGTTCCAGGACAAGAAGAAAAAGTATATAGATTAAAGAAAGCATTGTATGGATTAAAGAAAGATCCAAGAGCTTGGTATAGTCACATATATTCCTATCTCACACAGAATGGATTTCAGAGAAGTGAAAATGAGCCAACTCTATACATCAAATCAAATCAGCAAGGTAATGTTTTAATTGTTTGTTTATATGTGGATGATTTGATATTTACAGGTAATTTTGGCATAGAATATTTCAAGACAGTCATGAAGGATGAATTTGAAATGACTGATTTGGGACTTATGAGATATTTTCTGGGAATAGAAGTGCACCAGTCCAAAACTGGTATATTTATCTCACAGTCCAAGTATGCAAAAGAAATATTGAAGAGATTCAATATGGTGAACTCAAAAGCAGCACCAACACCTATCATAACATGATTGAAGTTAAGCAAGGAAGATAAAGGGTTCAAAGTGGATTCCACATTGTTTAAGATTGGTAGGAAGTCTAATGTATCTAATAGCGACAAGACCTAATATTATGTATGGAGTGAGCCTAATCTCAAGGTTCATGGAAACTCCAAAATAATCACATTGGAAAGAAGGAAAGAGAATTCTGAGATATGTGAATGGAACAAAATATTTTGGCGTAAAGTACTCCACTTCAAAATATTTCAAACTCATAGGATACATTGACAGTGATTATGGAGGCAATACTGATGACAGAAAAAGTACCTCTGGGTACATATTTCATTTTGGAATAGGTATGGTATCATGGGCATCAAGGAAGCAGCCCATAGTGACACTTTCTTCAGCAGAAGTAGAGTACATCACAGCCACAAGCGCATCTTGTCAAGTAGTATGGATGAGAAGGATGTTAAAATATTTATTGAAAGAACAACAGGAACCAACTTGTTAAGAACCAAACATCAATATAGTATATAAAAACCTCAGGAAAAGTACTCAACGCCTTGA